>CM072317.1:11176983-11400184 GCA_036873955.1 Mergus octosetaceus
GTTCTTTCCCAAGAACTCTCTCGGTTGCTCCATGCAGGACACAGTCACAGCCAGTTACGGCTTCATGCAGATTTCTACCAAGAAAAGTAATAGAGCCTGGGGCTTTGTATTCTCTCTGTGTGATTGAAAGCTATTTGTGAAAAGTTTACATCTTTACAGCAGGACTTATAAAGATTGCTCTATCACCAATACACGTCCTTGACAACAGAGGAAGGGAAATGCAAGGGTTTTATGGATAACACAGGGCCTTTCCTCGGATGACCCTAGTTTTTTGTTTCTCATCCTCTGGAACATATGCAAATATATGTATTTGTAAGAATTTGACAATATGCAATTCCAGCCTTGGATAAAACCTCTAGAGGAAAATCCTTCAAAGAAAATCTCCTCCTCAGACTTGTCCATTTCCAGTTCTTGGTGAGAAAGTATTTGCTTCAGTTTTGAAGTTTGCTACAGAAGGGCAATTTATTTTTGACTAACAAATCCACAGAGAACCTCCCTTTTACCTTCTCCTTTAAAAAATTATGAGATCTAATACTTTGTTAAAGGAACAATCTGAGGACTCATTTTTCACCTGCAGATAATATAACACCAAGATGTTTACCATTAATATTTTGGGTAATGAAAAAATTGACTCACCTGTTGCAGGAAGAACGGCCGAAAACACGACAGACACTAGTATGGTCAGATCATGCTCCATTTTATTACCTGAATAGCCTGACTTTTATAGCAAACTTAACAGGGGCGGATAGTGTCTCACACAAGATTATTGGTCAAAAGCACTCAGACAAACAACTGCAAGAAAACAACCCCCTTGTGATTATCGGTTACGTAGATCCTATCCTTGAAGTCAGCTGCTGGCAACAATATTTTTCTAAATTCCTCAATTGGGCAATGTGGGACCACTGTCATGGGAACTTCTCATAGTCGTCCTGGTAGCTTGGTTTGCTCAACTGCAGCAAGTCATGGGATCTTTGCTGTTTCAAAAATCCCTCAACACCCCTCCAAGTGTAGCAAGTGAAATTTTAATTTTATTTAATTCCATTGCTGCTTGTGTGTGACATTGGGCTTGCTCCCAGGTGTCTTTGCTACCTTTCCAGGTGGCCCAGCTCCCCCAGGCACAATGCTGCACTCTTCCCCATGCTGCAGGTTTGTTGCCTCCATCCCTTTTCCAGACACGCACAAGGTGGGACCTGAGTTGCTAATGCTGCCTGTTAGAAACTTGGAGGCTCCCAATTTATTTATTTATTATGTTTGCTACCAGCAAACCACCCACCCCTTCAGAACTACCCTTCTCCTTCAAATGTTTTTCCCTCTCCCATTGCTTTGTAATGCCTGTGCTCACCATATTATGGTCACCCTTCTTCACCCCCCCCCATTTTGGCCAGTCCCCTCAATGCTCCCTGAAGCAGGCACTCTACAACAGCAAGGTCTCCCCATACACCTCTGAGTCCTGCTTTCCTCCATACTTCCCTTACTCCAACTCATCAATTTTAAAGAGTCTTCTGAGCAGTCTTAAAATGTGGCAGCCGTATATATTTTCTCTCCCCTTTTCAGTGGATAGCATCATGCATGGCCAGCATCATGACACCAACGTGCAAAGCAAGGCTAACTCACTGACATAGCTACACTCCAGGTCTCTTCTTTTAAGGGGTTCACTTGTGACCCTACTGCGACTTGAGTGGACTGGAAAGATGACTGTTTACTTGTATTCTCCAGTTCATTCACGGTCATCTTTTGTTTTACCTTATTTTTTGAGGAGGCCTCTCAGAGTGATGAACTGTCAGCCCAGAAAGTCAAAGCAGGATATCTTGGTGGACTTGCTTCCTAGTTTCTTTATGTGTTTTGCAAAAACATAGTGATTCAGATACATATTGCAGGACAAAATATGGAGAGATGATCATTCCAGGTTTTCAACTCCACTTCTGAATTCTTCTGATTATATGCAGCTACACAACCTAATGCAGTCCTTACGTAGACAGAAAAATTTCAGGAATCCTCTTTGTTTTACGAAGTTAAACGGTGTCCCAACACAAAAAAATAACAATTAAAGTCATGGTTATCAAATGAGAGGTACACCAAATGGGGGTGAAAGTCAATAGAAATTCAAAACAAAATAGGGCTTTTGGAAACAGAATTAGGCTGACAAGTCTGGATGCAAACCCAGAAAAACTGAAGTCACCAGCAAGTAAGTCTGGAATACTAAAAAATTCAAACAAACATCTCCAATTATGTCCCAATAATACTATTTTACTTGCAGGGTGTGGTGCAATTGCTTAAAGTAACTAGGAAAATATAACTAACATTCACTTCTGTTAAAGAAAATCAACAGCATTGAAGAGGCTTTCAGGGTAAGGCGTAGCTGCATTACCTGAGTGTTCCCTAGGCTTCCAAACTTAGATGCTATTGCACTGGGGGAACCTGTTGTGCTGACTCTAAGGAACAGTACGGAGCCTTGAGTGGAGTGGAGACACCACGGCTAGGCTCTGTGCCCAGGTGGGGTCTCGATTGTTCTTGTGCACACGGAGACCGAGACCGCACATTTTGATTCTGATCAGGGCACACACTTTACTTCTAAAATAATAAAATTATTATGTCAATCTTTAGGTATTCAGTGGGAATACCATACTCCGTGGCACCCACAAAGCTCAGGGAAAGTAGAAAGACTGAATCAAACAATAAAACAACAATTGGCTAAGTTAATGATCGAGACACAAATGCCCTGGATGAAATGCTTACCGTTGGCACTTTTAACCATAAGAACTAAACCACACAGTGAGACTGGATTATCACCATATGAAATGTTATATGGTATGCCTTCTTCTCAAGGGATGCCTCTAGGGAACAATGTAGTTGAGGATCATAGCATCCAGAAATATATAATTACTATTGGAAGGAGATTACAAGAGCTAAGAGAAATCGGAATGATGGCTCAAACACCACGCCATTTGCCGAGGCGATCGGCTCCGGGGCAGACGCGTTCTGCACCGGAGCGGGGGATCGGGCCAGGCAGGGCTAAAAATTCCGGCATCGAGCCTACTTGAGGGAGCCGCAGGACCCGGCAGCCCTCGTGAGGGAGGCTGACGAGGCGTAGGCGGAGCCAGCAGCGTCAGTGGTGGGCTATTTAAATCGGACGCCACCGCCATTTCACTGCCATTTGCCAAGGCGATCGGCTCCGGGGCAGACGCGTTCTGCAGCGGAGCGGGGGATCGGGCCAGGCAGGGCTAAAAATTCCGGCATCGAGCCTACTTGAGGGAGCCGCCAGGACCCGGCAGCCCTCGTGAGGGAGGCTGACGAGGCGTAGGTGGAGCCAGCAGCACCCCCTCCCCAGCCGTTCAAAAGCTGCCCCTGGGGAGCGCGAGCGACCAGGAGCGCGGCGAACAGGGCGGGCAAACAGGGCGTGGCACGTCAGAAGGGAGTGGCGTGGCAGTTAGCGCGGCAGGTCGTGCAGGCAGGGCGAGCAGGCAGGGCAGAGCGCTCTCCCCCACCCATACGAACACCTCCTTATTGACAGCCTCCCGTTAGCTAGGCGATAATGGTCTCCACCAGGCACAGTGCGCTCTCCAGGAAGTCGGTACACACCCAGACCGACTGCCCGTTAAAAAATGCAGCGGTTCAGGTCACCGGATGCAGGGAGTGTCTGAGCCTGTTCCTGCCATCGGAGGGAGGCAGAGAAACTGCGTGCGTGAGGTGCGAGCAGGTGGATGACCTGGTCCGCATGGTGGCGGAGCTCAAGGAGGAGGTGGAGAGATTGAGGGATATCAGGGAGTGCGAGCGGGAGATAGACTGGTGGAGCGACTCCCTGCAGGGCCTCAAGGAGAGGTACCGAGGTGAGACACCCCAAATGGGGGTGGACTCCCTGCCCTGTCGCCGTCGGGCAGAGGGAGGGGATCTGGGAGTTGAGGAGGAATGGAGACAGGTCCCTGCTCGACATCGCAGGCGATGCCCTCCCCCACCGGCCCCGCCTTCCCAGGTGCCCTTATGCAACAGGTTTGAGGCCCTGGAGATTGAGAGACCGGTGGGTGAGGAAGAGGTAGCAAGTGTTCCCAGGAGGATGCCTAGGGCGAGGAGGTCGACTCCACGCCTCAGGACTGCCTCCACCAAGAAAGACAGAAGGGTTATTCTTGTGGGAGACTCTCTTCTCAGGGGAACAGAGGGACCTATTTGTCGGCCTGACCCTACCCGTAGGGAAGTCTGCTGCCTCTCTGGGGCCAGGGTCAGGGACGTTGCCAGGAAGCTTCCCAACCTGGTTCTCCCCTCTGACTATTATCCTCTTTTGATAGTCCAGGTAGGTAATGATGACATTGAAGAGAGAAGCCTGAAGGCTATAAAACGAGACTTTAGGGGACTAGGACGGTTAGTGGATGGAGCGGGAGTGCAGGTGGTGTTTTCGTCCATCCCTACCGTGGCAGGGAGGGGCACAGAGAGGACACGGAAAGCCCACCTGTTAAACACGTGGCTCAGGGGCTGGTGCCAACACAGAAATCTCGGGTTTTTCGACCATGGGGCGCTTTACTCGGCACCCGGCCTGATGGCCGCAGATGGGTCCCTATCTTTTAGGGGTAAACGGATCCTGGGTCAGGAGCTGGCGGGGCTCATTGAGAGGGCTTTAAACTAGGTAAAAAGGGGGATGGGGCTGAAGCAAGGATTGTTGGAGCTGTGCCAGGGGGAACAATGGCAAGGCCGGGGCATAAGGCAGTGGCCCAGCTGAAGTGCATCTACACCAATGCACGCAGCATGGGTAACAAACAGGAGGAGCTGGAAGCCATCGTGCAGCGGGCAGGCTACGACTTGGTTGCCATCACGGAGACGTGGTGGGACCAGTCTCATGACTGGAGTGCTGCAATGCCTGGCTATAAGCTCTTCAGAAGGGACAGGCAGCACAGAAGGGGTGGTGGTGTGGCTCTCTATATTAGAGAGTCTTTTGATGTTGTAGAACTCGAGGCTGGGCACGACAAGGTCGAGTCCCTGTGGGTTAGAATCGGCGGGGCCAACAAGGCTAGCGTCCTGGTGGGGGTCTGTTATAGACCGCCGAACCAGGACGAGGAGACGGATGAGGAGTTCTACAGGCAGCTGACAGAAGTTGCGAAATCTTCAGCGCTTGTTCTCGTGGGGGACTTCAACTTCCCTGACATATCCTGGAAGCACAACACAGCCCAGAGAAAGCAGTCTAGGAGGTTTCTGGAGAGCGTGGAAGATAGCTTCCTGACGCAGCTGGTTAGTGAGCCTACCAGGGGTGGTGCCCCGCTAGACCTTCTCTTCACAAACAGAGAAGGACTGGTGGAGAATGTGACTGTCGGGAGCTGTCTTGGGCAGAGTGACCACGAAATGGTGGAGTTCTCCATTCTTGGCGAGGCCAGGAAGGGGACCAGTAAAACCGCTGTATTGGACTTCCGGAGGGCCGACTTCGAGCTGCTCAGGACACTGGTTGGTAGAGTCCCTTGGGAAGCGGTTCTGAAGGGCAGAGGAGTCCAGGAAGGCTGGGCGCTCTTCAAGAGGGAAATCTTAATGGCGCAGGAGCGGTCTGTCCCCAGGTGCACAAAGATGAGACGGCGGGGAAGAAGACCTGCCTGGCTCAACAGAGAACTGTGGCTTGAGCTTAGGAGGAAAAAGAGGGTTTATAATCTTTGGAAAAGTGGGCAGGCCACTAGGGAGGACTATAAGGATTTAGCGAGGCTGTGCAGGGACAAAATTAGAATGGCCAAAGCTCATCTGGAGCTCAATCTGGCTACTGCTGTTAAAGATAACAAAAAAATGTTTTTATAAATATATCAACACAAAAAGGAGGACTAAGGAGAATCTCCATCCTTTACTGGATGCGGGGGGAAACTTAGTTACAAGAGATGAGGAAAAGGTGGAGGTGCTTAATGCCTTCTTCGCCTCAGTCTTTAACGGCAAGAGCAGGTGTTCTCTGGATACCCAGTTCCCTGAGCTGGTGGAAGGGGATGGGGAGCAGGAGGTGGCCCTCACCATCCACGAAGAACTGGTTGGTGACCTGCTACGGCACTTGGATGTGCACAAGTCGATGGGGCCGGATGGGATCCACCCGAGGGTGCTGAGAGAACTGGCAGAGGAGCTGGCCAAGCCGCTTACCATCATTTATCAACAGTCCTGGCTATCGGGGGAGGTCCCAGTCGACTGGCGGCTAGCAAACGGGACGCCCATCTACAAGAAGGGCCGGAGGGCAGACCCGGGGAACTACAGGCCTGTCAGTTTGACCTCAGTGCCAGGGAAGCTCATGGAGCAGATTGTCTTGAGAGTCATCACGCGGCGCTTGCAGGGCAAGCAGGCGATCAGGCCCAGTCAGCAAGGCTTTAGGAAAGGCAGGTCCTGCTTGACGAACCTGATCTCCTTCTATGACAAAGTGACGCGCTGGGTGGATGAGGGAAAGGCTGTGGATGTGGTCTACCTTGACTTCCGTAAGGCTTTTGACACCGTTTCCCACAGCATTCTCCTCAAGAAACTGGCTGCTCGTGGCTTGGACTGGCGCACGCTTCGTTGGGTTAGAAACTGGCTGGATGGCCGGGCCCAAAGAGTCGTAGTAAATGGAGTTAAATCCAGTTGGAGGCCAGTCACTAGTGGCGTTCCCCAGGGCTCGGTGCTGGGGCCGGTCCTCTTTAATATCTTCATCAATGACCTGGATGAGGGCATTCAGTGCACCCTCAGTAAATTCGCAGATGACACCAAGTTAGGTGTGTGTGTCGATCTGCTCGAGGGTAGGAAGGCTCTGCAGGAGGATCTGGACAGGCTGGAGCGATGGGCTGAGGTCAACTGCATGAAGTTCAATAAGGCCACGTGCCGGGTCCTGCACCTGGGGCGCAATAACCCCAAGCAGAGCTATAGGCTGGGAGATGAGTGGTTGGAGAGCTGCCTGGCAGAGAAGGACCTGGGAGTGATGGTTGATAGTCGGCTGAATATGAGCCAGCAGTGTGCTCAGGTGGCCAAGAAGGCCAACGGCATCCTGGCTTGCATAAGAAGCAGCGTGGCCAGCAGGGCTAGGGAAGTGATTGTCCCCCTGTACTCGGCTCTGGTGAGGCCGCACCTCGAGTACTGTGTTCAGTTTTGGGCCCCTCGCTATAAGAAGGACATGGAGGTGCTTGAGCGGGTCCAGAGAAGGGCGACGAAGCTGGTGAGGGGCCTGGAGAACAAGTCCTACGAGGAGCGGCTGAGGGAGCTGGGCTTGTTCAGCCTGGAGAAGAGGAGGCTCAGGGGCGACCTTATCGCTCTCTACAGATACCTTAAAGGAGGCTGTAGCGAGGTGGGGGTTGGTCTGTTCTCCAACATGCCTGGTGACAGGACGAGGGGGAATGGGCTTAAGTTGTGCCAGGGGAGTTTTAGGTTGGATCTTAGGAAGAACTTCTTTAGCGAAAGGGTTGTTAGACATTGGAATGGGCTGCCCAGGGAAGTGGTGGAGTCACCATCCCTGGAGGTCTTTAAAAGACATTTAGATGTAGAGCTTAGGGATATGGTTTAGTGGGGACTGTTAGTGTTAGGTCAGAGGTTGGACTCGATGATCTTGAGGTCTCTTCCAACCTAGAAATTCTGTGATTCTGTGATTCTTTAGGAATTGCTATTCATAAGATACAACCAGGAGACAAGGTCTTAATAAAAACCTGGAGGGAAGAATCATTGAACCCCCAATGGGAGGGACTGTACCTTGTTTTACTTTCTACTGAAACAGCTGTAAGAACAGCAGAAAGGGTTTGAACCCATGCTTCTGTGGTATTGTTCTGGGTTGTGCCTGCGTGCACAAAGGGAGGGACTTGGGGTGCCTGCGAGCACAGTGGGAGGGGTCCTGGGTTCCTGGGCGGGACGCTTTGACATTATTTAGGACGATGTCACGCAGTAATAAATTGGCTTACGACACAGAACGCTGGTCGTCGTGTCCATTTGTCCCGGGGTTTCAGTTGGGATACCCAACATATGGTGACCCCGACGTGATTCGATCCCCGACGTGCAACTGGTTGGCGCGAGCTAGGCGCGGCGCGAGTTAGGCTCGGTGGGTACGTGCTAGGTACGCGGGTGGCCATGGGGCCTGGAGTCGATGAGGTGGTGAGTACCGTAAAATCCTTGGCCAAGGAAGTAGGAATAACACTACGAAAGAAGAACATTCGGTCCCTCTTGTTTTGAGCGACACGCCGGAATCTGGCGGGGTCTCCTGCCCACTGTCTGAGACAGACCATTTTAGAAACAGTGGGACAGGATTTATGTGATAGTGCTTGCATCGGGAACAAAGAGGCGCAGACTTTATTACCGACATATGGGTCGGTGCGGGCGGTTTTGGAAAAGGTAGCCAACAAGGCATGCCTGTGGGCTACCGTGCACCGCATGCTTTTGTCCGATGGGGACAGTGAGGATAAGCGTGCTCCTATGGAGCTGCCGGTAAAAAACGATCTAAAGGAGGGGTCAGGGCAGGCGAAGGAGGAGGCTCGGTCGGGAGATGAAAATAATTTGGAGCAGGAGAAAGAAGAAAGTGGAAACCGCTTGGATCGGAGTTCGCTTGGATCATGACAGAATAGCAAAGCCTAGTGCTCCCCCAGCGGAAGGGAGTGCAGTACATATTTCATCGGACGGGTCCTTTTGGGGGGTAGACAAGAAAGGCTCCCTTATCTTATTCCCTGCCGGGGGTCCTGAGGGGGCAGGGGTGGCATCTCCGGCCGCCGCTGTATGCAGCCCCTCCAGCGTTTGAGTCTGGAGAGCAGGAGAAGGGGGGGGCGTGGGTGGAGACTTTTTCGGAGAAGCCCCTACCATCGTCTCTGTGTCGCGTTCCTGTTCCGCCGGGTGCTGCGTCCCGAGAGAGAGAACGAGTGGATAGTGATAGCTCCACAGATGAGGAGCCTCGGGATCTTAGAGTCAGCCCGACTCCCAGTTATCTCCACATTCGGCAGAAGCCGGATGAGCACTTTGGATGCTTTGCTGACAGGGTGCAGACAGCTGTGGTGAGCAGTAATTTACCATGGGAAGCACAAGATGTTGTTTTGAGAGAATGCTTGAGAACAGGAGCTCTGCCTGAGTTCAAGGCCGCTCTTGCAGCGCTTCCAGCCTCCGCAAGTGCGGGGGAGCTTATCGCTCGCGGCTGTGCGTTTGGCAAGGCTCAGGAAATGCAGCCTCTTGCTGCTGCCCTTAATGAGCAGATGGTTGGGATTACATCTGCCCTCCAAACATTTGCTCTCCAGATGCATCCTGGAGGTTGTTTTCGCTGCGGACAGCGTGGTCACGTAGCCCGTGAGTGCTCCAAGAAAAGGGAACCTGTAATCGAAAACAGCCGTGTTCGTTGTTGGGTGTGTGGGCGATCTGGTCACCGCGCCCACGAGTGCTTACAACGAAAAGGGGAGGTAAAAGAGGAAAAAAGGGGGGAGCAGTCGGGAAATGCCAACGCCGGGACAAAAAGGGACCCGCCATCTCGGCCGTAAGCGTGGGTCCCAACCCCCATCGCCCCTTTACAGCGACTTCTGCTTGTCCTTGCCTTGTGCCCTGCAGTGTACGGGGGCTACTGGCAGGAGTATGTCATTCAACAGAATACGGACATTTGTATTCGAATGACGGGCCTCCAAGATCCAGTTTCTACCTGCGCTGTGGGCTACCGGACCGCTCCGCTATTTCCAACGCCATACGCTTACAACATACGGTCTGCTGAGCCAGCACCCAACGGAACACTTCGTGGGCTGTTCCCGCCTGTTGCTTGCCGGGGAAGGAAGTTGACTACCGTTCGTATCAATGCCACCGTGCAGGCAGGTATCAATCTGACACATGAAACACACTTGTCATCGGACGACACCACGCATGCGACGGTGGACGAAAAAGAAGCCGTTCTGCCGGTGGCGCAATTGTGCGGCTCCATTGACATTTGGGACAATGGAACAATAGCGGATGCGACCATTCCGCCGTGGACAGTTAAGGCCGCGGTGCGCAATCAACTGGTGGCCTGGTTGTGGGTGGGGCCACCGGGCCAAGCTTCTGCACCGGTGGACTTTTTCCCTGGGGATGCTTGGACTGTTACTGTTGTAAATAGCCGTGGGGCGACCCTTTATCAATCGGTAATAGTGTTCATTGTGATAGGGCTAGTATATGTATGTATTAAAGCAAAAATAGCTAGAAGCAGTATAATGACTCGCAGCATGCTGACCATTCTCGCCAAACATCATGAAGGACTCTCATTGTCACCGCTTGCTCCTGGGACAAACACTTGCTCCTAAGTAGTTATGATTAAATCATGCTTAGTGTAACGGGTTAAGGGGGGTGCGTTACTGCATGAAGAGGGGGGAGGTGTGGTATTGTTCTGGGTTGTGCCTGCGTGCACAAAGGGAGGGACTTGGGGTGCCTGCGAGCACAGTGGGAGGGGTCCTGGGTTCCTGGGCGGGACGCTTTGACATTATTTAGGACGATGTCACGCAGTAATAAATTGGCTTACGGCACAGAACGCTGGTCGTCGTGTCCGTTTGTCCCGGGGTTTCGGTCGGGATACCCAATATTTTGCCCGTAATTCTGCGCGCGAAGATCCGAACGAAGACGACGGAGTCGTAAGTATTTAAAGCGTATACTGGTCGGTTGGGTGGGATTCGGTTGCCTGTGTGTGTAAGAGTGTGACTGAGACGGAACTTAGTTCTGAAGCGAGTGTGGAGGTCTTCTAACCGCAGTTCCAATCTCCCGCGAGGGACTTGGCCGGTGAAGGACCGAAGCGATTCCTATAGGATCCGTGGGTGGGTGGTAGGTCCTAAACCCCTTTCAAGACACTCTTACTAAGGTAACCAAGGGCTGTGGGAATTGCCATAGTAAAATTCCTAGATGGGTCAGACAAAATCAAAGATCAGGGACCAGAAGAGAGGGAGAAAATTACCAGACATACCACCAGAAAGTCCATTAGGAATAATGATTAGAAATTGGAATGATAGGGGCCCCAGAAAATGAAAGAGTAAATTAAAAATGGTCCAGTATTATATGATAGAATGACCAAAAGAACCCTTTAGACCCCATGTATTTTGGCCGATATTTGGGTCCACGGAGGACTGGGTCTGTCAGGCTTTGAACATTAATGTTAATAGTAGAATAGCCGTGGATCCGGAAGAGAGCAAGTATGCTGCAGCTGAAACATGGAATTAGAAATGAGAGAGTGATTGATTAAGAATGAATATGTGCTACGTTTGGGATGTACTGTGCCTGTGCTATGCTTAGACCTCCAGATAACAGGAGCCCCTCGGATCCCGAGAACCAGATCAAAAGAACCTCATGGTTCAGACTTCAATCAAGGGGTCTGAGATAAGGAGGACTGTTCACAAAGGGACAGGTTATGTATATGTATAGGTTTATTGGGAAATTTCATGCATATGTAACTCTTTACTGGATATAACCAAAGCAAGTTGCCACGTTAGGTGTGCACGTCTTTGGTGGGACTACCCCCCCGTGCCGCCCAGCGCTGAATAAACATACCTACTTTACAATCTTACTGATTGTGGAGTCAGCTTTCCGTGAGTCATTTTGGTGAGCCAGGCAGGAGACACTCTGCTTGGCTGCGGGACCGTCTGTGGAGCGGACGCCCCTAGGTGCACCCTGAGTGTTTTGCTCGGAGGGGCCTCCACTCTCAGCCGCTCACCGCAGGAGCAGACAAAGACCTCCTGAAGCTGCGGACAAACAGTATGTTTTACAGTACAGCAAGCGCCATGTACTTGCAATGGTGGAAGCAACCACCGGATGGCTGGAAACATATCCTGTGCCCCGTGCCACCGCCCAGAACACTATTGTGAGGAATGTTTTAACAATTCGTGTCCATAACGAACAATCAGTCTCTGCATTGGCGATTTAATTCTTGAACCACAGATATAGTGTGTCCCAGTCTCCCCCTCATTCTAGTCAATTTGTTAAGTCTTCAGAAAATACTTCTCAAATTTATGAATCTGTTTGCCTTTGTTATTCCGGACTTCTATTTCTAACAGTTACAGTTTTTCTTTGTTTTGTCTTCTTCGAGATTAACTTAATACTGCTATAAATGTGACTGTCCCTGTGAATGGCCTGTGAGGAATGTTTTAATTACTCGTGAAGTGTCAATAAGAAAGATATTTGTGTTTGTATGAAGTCTTGGATGTCTGGGGGTTTCAGAACAACTGATAACAATCAGTGACTGTTATGGGATACTATGCAGGCCTCTGATATCTGGCCAGGTGGCTAAGAGATTAAGAAGAAGAAAAAAGAAGCTGAAGGACGGCTAGGAGACAAGACCTGTAGGGGAGGCTGTATAGACTTGACACGGTGCCAAGGAGGACAAAGGGGAAGGACAAGAAAAAAAACTTGGAGAGGAAGACTACGAGCCTTCAGCATGAAAGACCCCTAGAGACCCCCAGAGGGACCACCGGAGACTGATGCACATGCTCCAGTAGGTGGGACTGGACCCCGGATGCTAATTATAATAACCTATTTTTTTTAGAAGTAGTGTTGAATATGTATTAGTCTAGGAGTATAAAAATCAGCTACTTGATGTGGCTGGTGTGCGTCCTGGTGGAGCGGAGACTCCCGGTGCACCCAGCGCTGTTTGCTTACCTCTATTCTTTTAATAAATCCTATTTTTTATTTAATCCTATTTTGAAGACTGAGCCATTTATAACAATTTGGGGGCTCATCCGGGATGGCTAAGGTTCCTGAATTCTGATTTGATCTAGGAGAGGCGCCCCACCAAATGGTGGCTCCTGTTTGAGTCGGATCGGGACTAATGCCATCCTGAACCTGAATAAGGGTAAGCAAAGAATTTGTTTTTTTTTGAGCTCCCTTGCCGGCTGTTGTGGGTTTTTTTGCCCGTAATTCTGCGCGCGAAGATCCAGACGAAGACGACGGAGTCGTAAGTGTTTGCGGATACCGTTCGGTTGGGTAAAGGTGCGGTTGCCAGTGTTTGTGTGTGTGAGAGTGTAACTGAGACTTCTAAAGTCAGCGTGGAGGTCTTTTTGGTTTTCTCACCGGTTCTAATCTCCTGGGGGGGGGGCTTAGCCAGTGAAAGGAGTTCTATAGAAGTGGTTCCTATAGAATTCAGGGATACGTGGGTGGGTGATAGGTCCTAAACCCCCTGCAAGACATTCTCACTGGGGGCAACCAAGGCCTGTGGGAATTGCCACAAGTAAAATTCCCAGATGAATCGAAGACCAAGGACCAGGAAGGGAGCAAATTACCAGAAAATCGATTAGGAATAATGATTGGAAATTGGAACAATAGGGGCCTGTTGGGAATTGGTCTAAGCTGTTTGATATGAGCTTGTTTTGATCATGTGGGAAAGTAGAGTGGCATGGACGGAATGTAGTGGGAGGAAAGAAGGGAGCTGTGCCCAATTGAGGAATTCAGAAAAACATTGTTACCAGTAGCTGGCTTCAAGGATGTGACTGCTAATCACAAGGGGGTTGTTTTCTTGCAGGTGGGGTTGTTTTCTTCTAGTTGTTTTTCTGAGTGCTTTGACCAATAATCTTGTGTGAGACACTATCCGCCCCTGTTAAGTTCATTATAAAAGTTAGGCTATTGCGGGCAATAAATGGAACTATGCTTTATCACTCACATTGAGTCGACTGCATTTGTTCCTTCAACCGCGATCCGACGATCTTTTTTCCAACAAGTGGCGCCCGAACAGGGACCTCGAACAGTGACATCAAACAGGGACCGCAAACAGGGACCCTCTAAGGACCTAAAGGACTTGAAAGGGATCGTCAAAGGGCGGTTGAAGCAGAGGGGCACCGGAAAGCAGCGACCAGGGGGTCAAGAGCAACCGAACACTACCATCACGGCTGGTGTGTCGTCTCCGAGGACCTGAACTCCGTCAGAGGGTTCGCCATCTGCGGGCTACAAGGCAAAGGCAAAGGCTGCAGGGTCTAATAGGGTAAGGTGTTTTTTTGTTTTGTTTTGTATTGTTGCCGTAGTGCAGGTGTTGCCATAGTGCAGGTATTGCCATAGTGCAGGTGTTGCCATAGTGCAGGTGTTGCCATAATGCAGGTACTGCCATAGTGCAGGTATTGCCATAGTGCAGGAAAACTAGGTAAATGGAGGATCAGGTAGCCCTAGATTTATTACAACGCTTTTTAGAAAAACGGGGAGTAGACTGTCGACAACTAGCTGGTCTAGTTGCCCTGGGTCGAGTAAAATCATGTTTTCCAACAACAGACTCATTGTTTGAAGTAGGTGCATGGAGAAATCTGGGAGATATGCTTTGGGACTTAGTCATCGATGATGACAAGGCAGCTAAGAAGTTAATGAGACCATGGAGGGAGGTAATAAACACAATGAAGCGCTATCAAGTTGAAAGAAATCTTTCAGCTGTAGCATCGGACAAATTGGGAGGCAGTAGTGAAAACGGTCCGGAGCACGGCGAAGGGGCGACCGGGCTCGAAAGAGATAGTTCCTTGCTTTTTAATAACAGTAGAGTTCCCGGTCCACTGTGTTGGGGTACAGTAACAGTCACGAGAGGGAAAGAAGAGGAGGATTTGGAGAGAGGACAAACTAGACAGGAAAGTAATAAAGCAGAGGAAAAGAGTACGAGCAGGGATAGACCCGAACAGGCTGAGACCCGAACAGGCCGAGAGACCGGAGCGGCGCCGGGACACTGGAGCGGCGCCGGGACACCCGAGGCACACGGACAGACCTGGCGAACGCCGGAACACCTGAGAGACGTTGAAACACTCTACACACCGACCTGAACAACGGCTTCGCGGTGAGACGCGGGGCAAGTAACTGCGGAGGGACGCGGGAAACAAAGTAATCGCGGTGCGACGCGGGACATCCGAGATCGAGTTGCTACGGGAGACCAGAGGCGTCAGTGGACAACGGCAGCCAACCCTCACCGTGTGGCGAGTTGGCACATAGCAGATGGGCGGAGATCAGGAAGCTGTAGCCTGTCTGATGTAACCATGGAGGCAGCGGCGGCTGTGCTGCTTCTCTCTAGCATTCTTTTTATAAGAGGTTTATCTTGCAATGCAAAAAAGACTATTCGTCCCCAGATCAGTGTTATAACTATGTTTCTGGATAACATTCCGTGGGGTTACCACGTTGTACGGATTACTAATGACGATTTAGCTCTATTACTACCTTTATTGCAGTGCAGGAGTGCAGAGACGCAGATTACACTGCCAAATGACCACCGGCAGGCTCTTTCACAAATAGCTTCTAAGGTTGCAGCTGGCACTGCCTGCAGCCGTATAGCAGACATTACGCTCTCTTTCCTAACTAGTAATCATGTGTCTCATCCATTTGTGGTGAATGGTCAGTGGCAAAAAGAAAAGGGGGAAGGGGGCTGACTGATTATCAAAGCAGAACGGAGAAAGTCATTTCTTTGGTGGTTCGGGCTTGAGCCCTGGGAATTTGGTAAGAAGGGGGAGAGCGAGTTTATTTAGGCATCAATACCTTTTAAACCCCCATATTGACGGATACACAGGCGTGATTCCTTGTTTTGTATGGGCTTACTAACAAAGTGCATGAGAAAAATTCGGTCCTGTTGAAATGTAAATTTTTGTGGAAAAGGTGATAATGTTTGTCTAGAAGACTGGAGGCTGCGTGTTTCAGCTGTTTTCCTGAAGTTCCGTGGATTTATGATTGAAACGGGGCACAGAAAGCAAGGGGACTTTCACTAAGTATTGCAATCAGTGGTGGCCACTATATAAACTAAATGGCCACTCTATAGATCAATCGACTATAACACTATCTTGCAATTAATGTTGTTTTTGAGGAGAGAAGGAAAATAGCATTAAATGTCTCTTACTGATATGTTGTTTCAGCATCTTAGAGGGAAAAAGAGTGGAATTAAGTTGGCCCCTGACTGAGTCTTTTAAAAGTACAGGCTGGAGACAGATAAAGGAAGGGTTAAAAGAGTTGTTGAAGGTGTGGCGTGCAGTGTTTAACAGAGCTGTTTGAAGTTGAATGAGCAGGGGAAGAGGATGTAGGAATGTTAATAGTTCCACCTCAACAGGAGGCTGTGATCCCAAAATCACTGGTGTGAGCCCTTTGGGGCAGAGAGACTGAGAGTTGTCACAGAAACAGAAAAGCAGTTAACCCTTAAAACAACCTGAGTTGATGAGTGAGCTCAGATTGCCAATGGGACCGCTCAGGGAACTGTTGACAATTGCATTCCCCTGACTGACCCCACACTGAGACTACAGTCACCCCGGAAATAATGAACGGTAAATACCAAAATCTGGTTAAATTGGGAACTGAGAATCTGTTCCAACAAGATCCAAAAGAAACCCCTATGGAATTTTTGGACTGATTATGAAATGCAATGGAAAACAAAACAAACAAACGAAACTGGAGAAAATAGGGGCTAAATTAGAACAAGGAAAATGGACACTGCCAGACAGACGAGAGACATTGCCAAAGGCTTATGCGAAGCAGATATTGGGACGTTTGCATGCACAAACACATTGGGGTACAAAGGTGTTCAGTGATCATTTACTAAAACAATTTGGTTGCATTGTTTTTTTGAAATAGCAAAGCAAATTACTGTACTGGGTCTGGCTGGAATGTTAACTGCCCCGGCAGCAGCCCATACAGTGCTGTACTCTGCACTTGTAGCTGGAACAGCAGTGGTATCACACCAGTGTTGTGTCTACTGCTGAGCAGCAGTGGCACAGCATCAGGACTCTCTCTAACCCTCCTGGGGGCTGGGCAAAAAGTGAGAAGAGAAACATCATCAGGGCAGCTGACCTAAACCAACCAAAGGGATATCCCATGCCATGTGATGTCACACTCAGCAATAAAAGGTGGAAACAGGAAGAAGAGGAGAGGGGTGGGCTCTCGTTGTGAAAACGTCGGTCCTCCTCCCGAACACCGGCTACGTGCGTTGAGACCCTGCTTCAAGGACGTGGTCAGTCATCGCTCATTTGTGGGAAGTAGAGAGTAATTTCTTTCCTCTGTACTTCCACGTAGTTTTCATTTATTTTGTTTGTTTTCCTCCCTTCATATAATTTTCCCTTTCCCCCTCCCTTTTCCCCTTTCCCTTTTTATTTCCCTTTAGTTAAATTGTTTAGATCATAATAATCTTTATTTAATTATTTAAATTGTTTAGATCATAATAATCTTTATTTAATAATTATTTAATTATTATTATTATTTCCCTTTAATTAAATTATCCTTATCTCAACCCGTGAGTCGTTCTTTGCTTTACTTCTCCCCCTCCTCATCTAAGAAGAGGGGGAGTGAGAGAGCGGTTGTGGGGTTTAGCTGCCCAGCACGGTAAAACCACCACAGTCCTTTTTGGCGCCCAACGTGGGGCTCGAAGGGTTGAGATAACAATAGAATTGATTAAAACGCGTACAACTAACACACTTACTTGCTAGTAACCATGTTCGTTGTCCTGTTAATAGTGGCTTTGATCATATGTCATGCAATCCGTGTCATATTCTCCTTTCTCCTATATATCCGATCCAACAAAGTGCTACAATCTGTGTTCACTTTTTTTAATTCGCTGTGCTGCCAAGCACTGACCTTGAGTTTAATCTGGAATTCAGGCTCTGTGCTGTTATCATTTGGGTCTCATGGAAACTATCTTTTAGAGAATATTCAAAACTACACTGCCTTCCTTTCCTCATCTGGACACCAGTTTATTAATAATATTAGGAATGGTACTTTTCCCTTCTTTCACAGTGGGCTAATTACAACAGTTTGGGAGTATTTTGAAGATCCATCTGTAACCCATGTATTGCTATTTCTAATTCTGAATAACAGGTTTCATTTTCTCTCTAAGATTAGTCGATTGTTTAGAAAGCTTACTTGGAAATCTGTCTCGAAACAGTCTTGTGGCGAGTGGCAAGGTGTGTGGGAGGATGTTGGCAGATACCTGTCACGAGCCAGGCAGGAGACACTCTGCTCGGCTGCAGGATCGTCTGTGGAGCAGACGCCCCTAGGTGCACCCTGAGTGTTTTGCTCGGAGGGGCCTCCACTCTCAGCCGCTCACCGCAGGAGCAGACAAAGACCTCCTGAAGCTGCGGACAAACAGTATGTTTTACAGTACAGCAAGCGCCATGTACTTGCAATGGTGGAAGCAACCACCGGATGGCTGGAAACATATCCTGTGCCCCGTGCCACCGCCCAGAACACTATTGTGAGGAATGTTTTAACAATTCGTGTCCATAACGAACAATCAGTCTCTGCATTGGCGATTTAATTCTTGAACCACAGATATAGTGTGTCCCAGTCTCCCCCTCATTCTAGTCAATTTGTTAAGTCTTCAGAAAATACTTCTCAAATTTATGAATCTGTTTGCCTTTGTTATTCCGGACTTCTATTTCTAACAGTTACAGTTTTTCTTTGTTTTGTCTTCTTCGAGATTAACTTAATACTGCTATAAATGTGACTGTCCCTGTGAATGGCCTGTGAGGAATGTTTTAATTACTCGTGAAGTGTCAATAAGAAAGATATTTGTGTTTGTATGAAGTCTTGGATGTCTGGGGGTTTCAGAACAACTGATAACAATCAGTGACTGTTATGGGATACTATGCAGGCCTCTGATATCTGGCCAGGTGGCTAAGAGATTAAGAAGAAGAAAAAAGAAGCTGAAGGACGGCTAGGAGACAAGACCTGTAGGGGAGGCTGTATAGACTTGACACGGTGCCAAGGAGGACAAAGGGGAAGGACAAGAAAAAAAACTTGGAGAGGAAGACTACGAGCCTTCAGCATGAAAGACCCCTAGAGACCCCCAGAGGGACCACCGGAGACTGATGCACATGCTCCAGTAGGTGGGACTGGACCCCGGATGCTAATTATAATAACCTATTTTTTTTAGAAGTAGTGTTGAATATGTATTAGTCTAGGAGTATAAAAATCAGCTACTTGATGTGGCTGGTGTGCGTCCTGGTGGAGCGGAGACTCCCGGTGCACCCAGCGCTGTTTGCTTACCTCTATTCTTTTAATAAATCCTATTTTTTTTATTTAATCCTATTTTGAGCCATTTATAACACTATCCTGGGCCTTGAAAAGCAAGTCCTATGGCGACATGGCACCCCAGAAAGAATTGAGTCAGACAGTGGGACTCATTTCCGAAACAACCTTATATACACTTGGGCCAAAGAGCATGGTATTGAGTGGGTGTATCACATCCCCTATCATGCATCAGCCTCCGGGAAAGTTGAATGATACAATGGACTGTTAAAGACTAAACTTGTAATAAATTACGTGTGTTTGTTCATCGATAAAGGAGAACTAACAGGGGTTGACATCGGAATGAGAAAGGAGGTTCCTGCTTGCAGAGGAGGAAACCGTGGAACATCTTGCTTCACTGCCTCGCAGCTGAACAAACAGCCCCAGGGTTAAGAAACCAACCATCAGTCTCGTACTGTCAGCAACCCGGATCTGAGACGTAGAAGCCGGAACTACGACCCTTTAAGACTGGTGGGCCTGGGGTGGGTGTGCGCGCCAGTGCGGAGCCTTGACTCCCTGGCCGCCCAGCGCTGTTTTGTTTTTGCCTGCTTACTCAAATTTATTAATCTGACTTAATAAATGAATTGATTAACATAAGAAATTGGTTCATTCATGACAAATTTGGTGCCGTGACTCGGATGAAGGCGGATTGACCGAGAATCCTGCCAGGGGAGGCGCCCCGCCGATTTCGGCGGCCTCTGGAACGGGAAGTCTCGTTCAGGCCCTTCACCAATGAACCCTAAATTAGGCAAAAACAAATAAAGCCGGCATTACCCTTAGTAATCTTTGTGCACGAAGACCGAACGAAGACCCGTGGGACGGGTAAGTAATTTGGCCGGTGATCCGTTCGGTAAGGGTAGGGGTATCCCGTAGTGCGACCACTGAGACGTCCAATTGCGGACGAATCGAGTGCGGACCTCTCGGTAGTGCGGTTCCCACATCCTGCGAGGGACTGGGCCACGAAAAGGGGGAAGCGTGTGTGTGTGTGTGTGAAGGTACTCCGGAAGATGGGACAGAAGAAGAGTAAGCCTTCTGTTCCCATGGGGAGGGAAACTAGTGAGGGGAGTATACCCCCCCATTCCCCCAGATAGTCCTTTAGGGCTAATGATTAAACATTGGAATAATTCTCCTTCAAGACGAGGAAAAAGTAAAGTAAAAATGATACACTATTGTGTCAATGTTTGGGGAAACAAACCAATTAGGGGGGACACAGTAATCTGGCCCCCGTTCGGGTCCTTTGAGGATTGGGTATGTCAAGCTTTAAATATATATGTGAATTCAAAGGAGCCCTTTAGTCTAGAAGAAAGCGAATATGCACACCTTTGGATAAATTCAGACACTAGAACTCAGTTATATCCCTTAAAGGAAAAAGGGGGGAAGGAAAGAAAGAAAAGAGAGTTAGAAACCCCGCTCGCACCACCACCTTACGTACCCCCCCTTCTCCCCCTCCTACCGCACCTCTCCTTAGCGACTCTGAGGATTCGGATAAGGAGTCGTATAATAGGACACAAGGGCCAGTAACTAGAAGTAAGGCTAAGAAGGAAGGGCTATATCCCTTACGAGAAACAGCTATGGGAGGTCCTCAGCCAGGTATGGGATATGTGGCTGTTCCGATAAATTCAGGAGACGTAAGGGATTTCAAAAAAAGAAATGGGGAGTTTGTTAGAAGATCCTTTAGGGGTAGCTGAGCGGGTAGATCAATTCCTAGGACCTAATATCTATACCTGGGAATAATTACAGTCTATTCTGGGAATATTATTTACCTCCGAGGAGAGGGGAATGATTAGGCGAGCTGGTATGCGAATCTGGGACCAGCAACACCAGCAGGGTCCAGCCGCAGATATTAAGTGGCCAATGCAATCACCTAATTGGAATAATCAAGATCCAATACATCGAGGCCACATGCAGGACTTAAGAACAATCATAGTCCAAGGTATTAGAGAATCTGTCCCAAGAGGACAGAATATAAATAAAGCATTTAATGACCATTTAAGATAACCATATCAAACCTGGAGCTACCGGTAAGAATAAAACAATACCCTCTGTCTGAAGAGGGCAGAAAAGGATTAAAAGGGGAAATACAGAGATTGTTGCAGCAGGGATTGTTAGAGCCCTGCATGTCACCCTTCAACACCCCCATATTACCAGTAAAAAAGAAGGATAACTAAAAGAGAAGATTGACAAGATCTAAAAAGTGAGCCAGTGCTGGAAGGACTGGGGAGTAGAAGGAGTAGAATGTAACTGCTCGGAAGAGGAAGAACCCCCTTATAAAAATTGTTTTAAATGTAGTCCAAGAATGTCTTTGGTGGGAGGGAAGTTTCCCTCTCCATTACTATGTTTTACTGTAAGGGAAAAGGAGAAAATGACACAAATGGGAATTCGGGAAAATCATGAAGGAAAATAGCTACTACCCGATGGGCGGGAGGTATTGCCAAAGTCATTAGCTATGAGGGTGCTACGGAGGTACCACGAACAGACACATTGGGGGGCACAAGCCCTGGTTGACCAGTTCGCTTCAAAATATATGTGTATAGGGGTATATGATATGGTAAAAAGAATTGTCAATGGATGTACAACTTGCTGGAGGGTGAATGCCAAGCATATTAGAAAAGGGGTCCCGGGAGGGCGAGAATTAGCCCATCGACCCTTTGCAAAAATTCAATTGGACTTTACTGAACTCCCCAAAGTGGGAAGGTACAAATATTTACTGGTGATCATAGATCATCTTACCAATTTTGTGGAAGCGTTCCCTACAGCAAGGGCAACTGCTCAGACAGTGGCAAAAATACTATTAGAAAACATTATTCCTCGATATGGAATTATAGAAACAATCGACTCTGACCGAGGGTCTCACTTTGTGTCCAGAGTCATACAAGGTATCACAAAAGACTTAGGAATAAAATGGGAATATTATACTCCCTGGCATCCTCAAAGCTCGGGGAAAGTAGAAAGAATTAATGGAGAAATTAAGAAACAACTTACTAAATTAATGATAGAAACTAAGACTTCCTGGGTGAAATGTTTACCACTTGCTCTGTTAAATATACGAACAAAACCCCGAGCTGATTTAGGACTATCTCCATTCAAAATGCTCTATGGTATGCCATATGATTTAGAGATTCCTCAGGAGCATCCTGCCATCCAAGACAATCAGTTAAAACCATATTTGATTCAATTAGAAAACCGGAGGAAGGAATTACAAAGAAAGGGAATGATAGTACAACGTCCCCCACTAGATATAGCAATTCATAAGATACAACCAGGAGACAAGGTTTTGGTAAAAACTTGGAAAGAGACTTCATTAACCCCACGTTGGGAAGGGCCCTATGTTGTTTTACTTACTACAGAGACGGCTGTGCGGACTGCTGAGAGAGGGTGGACCCACGCCAGCCGAGTTAAAGGACCCCTCCAAGACGGGGAGTGGAAGGTGACTCCAGGTGCTGGAGATCTGAAGTTGACTCTGCGGCGCTCCCGATAAGTATCGTGGGTAAAGGTGGGAGTTTTCCCCTGAAGAACACTGTCGCTGCCGTGAAGAACCTACAACCTCGTAGTTGGCTGCAACCCAACTGACGAGCGAGGCAGGACAGTGACCTGGTGGGGAGGATGGGCTTCCACCAACACCCCTACCGGTACTTGGGAGCTTTGATAATGTTAATGTCTTTAACACCCCGTGAGGGTGTCCAGCACCATCCACACCAGTCTTTCCTGTGGAGTCTCTTCCGATGGGGGGGGGGGACAAAACAATACAGACCATAACTACGGCAGGAGCCCCTAGTTTTAAAGTAGACTTTTGTGATCTATTTACCTATGATACCTATGAAATGTGTAATAATCAATCAGATTTTTATATGTGTCCTGTTTCAAACCCTGGAAAATCATATTGTAACTACCCTGGTCACTTCTACTGTGCTTACTTGGGCTGTGAAACTATTGCCTCAGCATGGGACCTCACAAGTGAAAATAGGGATAAGTACTTGGATGTACGATTCGGACCCCCCGGGTGTAAACATCGGGGCCAAGTTTATACAGTATATCACCGTGGGGCAGGTACAATACAAAAAGGGAACTGCAAGTTTGTGTGGGTGAATGTGACCAAGCCCATGGACTCTGTGTGGCTTTATGGGAAAAATTGGGGAATCAGGTTTTACGAATTGGGCCAGGATAGAGGGAGCCTAATTGGAATTAAGAAGGAAACGTCTCCTGAGGAACCAAGCCGCATAGGGCCTAACGAGGACTTAGGGGAGAGAGAAGTATCTCGCAAAATACTTTCCCCTACAGAGCTTGGCAATGTAACTCAGGCCACAATAACATCAACTCCCCAGGCAATAGTGACGCCATTTCTAGATAATTCTGGGAAGGATCTGGGGATATCTGTGAGCGGTGTGTGGAAAATCATAAATGCTAGTTTTCAGGTACTTAATCAGACTAATCCGAATATTACTAAAGGATGTTGGTTGTGTGTGAGTGTGAGACCTCCATACTATGAAGCTCTAGGAGACACAGCTGTCGTAGAATATTCAAATGAATCAAACCCTTCTAAATGTAGCTGGGGACAGGAGGTTGGGATAACATTGACTCAAGTCACTGGAAAGGGAAGGCGTATAGGGAAGGTACCAAGAGAGAAAGCAAACCTTTGTAACATCACTGAGACAAGATATCAGCCACACAGTTGGCTGATTCCGGCACACAATACTAGGTGGGTTTGCTCATCGTCAGGAGTGACTCCATGCTTATCATTGAAGCTGTTAAATCTGTCTCATGATTTTTGTATACAGGTAGTAATTATTCCAAGGATCTTGTACCATTCTGAAGAGTATTTGTACATCCAACATACTGTGTCAGAATACCATTTAACGAAAAGGGAACCCATCACGGCAGTCACACTGGCCACTTTAATGATTCTGGGAGCAGCGGGGGCAGGGACAGGGATTGCCTCCCTGGTAAAACAAAGTCAAGAATTTACCTCTCTATGAACTGCAGTAGATGAGGACTTAGCACGCATTGAACAATCGATAACGGCCCTAGAGAAATCAGTCAGATCCCTATCTGAGGTAGTGCTCCAGAATCGAAGGGGATTAGATTTAGTGTTCTTACAGCAGGGAGGGCTCTGTGCTGTGCTCCGAGAGGAATGCTGTGTGTATGCTGATCACACGGGAGTGGTCAGAGACACCATGACAAAACTTCTAGAGGGGTTAGAAAAGAGAAAAAGAGAAAACGAGGCTCGACAGAATTGGTACGAATTGTGGTTTAATTACTCACCATGGCTTACAACTCTCCTGTCTACTATTGCTGGACCATTGCTGCTGTTAATACTTATGCTTACCTTCGGGCCTTGTATTTTTAATCGAGTGATCGCAATTGTACGCAGTCGGTTAGAAGCTGCACACCTCATGCTGATAAGAGCCAGATACGAGGCTCTGGGACAAGATGAAGATGAGGAAACTCTGGTAATGAGTAAAAGAGCTCTGAGAGAGTTCGATGAACAAAATAAGTAATAAAAGAAAAGGGGGGATTTTGTAATAAATTACGTGTGTTTGTTCATCGATAAAGGAGAACTAACAGGGGTTGACATCGGAATGAGAAAGGAGGTTCCTGCTTGCAGAGGAGGAAACCGTGGAACATCTTGCTTCACTGCCTCGCAGCTGAACAAACAGCCCCAGGGTTAAGAAACCAACCATCAGTCTCGTACTGTCAGCAACCCGGATCTGAGACGTAGAAGCCGGAACTACGACCCTTTAAGACTGGTGGGCCTGGGGTGGGTGTGCGCGCCAGTGCGGAGCCTTGACTCCCTGGCCGCCCAGCGCTGTTTTGTTTTTGCCTGCTTACTCAAATTTATTAATCTGACTTAATAAATGAATTGATTAACATAAGAAATTGGTTCATTCATGACACACTGAAAGTAATGGGTGCTGGGACATTCAAAAATTGGGATACGCATTTGGAAAGGCCACCTGGTTAGTCAATACTAGGGGATTTGCCAACCGAGCTGGACCTGCCCAATCAAACCTGTTACGTACTGTAGAAGGGGATAAAGTTCCTGTAGTGCACGTAAGAAACATGCTGGGTAAAACAGTCTGGGCTACTCCTGCCTCAGGAAAAGGCAAACCCATTCGTGGAATTGCTTTTGCTCAGGGACCTGTATGCACTTGGTGGGTAATTGTTGTGGTTCTGCTCGAGTGGGCAGCCGAGTTCCACCACAGCTGCTCCCTTACTCCCCCTCCTCAAAGAGGAACGGGGAGAAAATACGATGAAAAGGGCTCAAAGGTTGAGATAAGGACAAGAAGATCACGCAGTAATTATTGTAACGGGCAAAACAGACTTCATAAGGAGACAGTAAGATTTATTGCTTATTACTAACAAGCTAGAGAAGTGAGAAACAAAGGAAAGAAACTGTTATATATGGAGTGGTAATTCGTGTCGAGAAAATGGTTGATATTAATAAAGAAGGGGGAGATTTGGGAATGTGGCCATGGGGGTTGGAAAGCCCCGTGGTTGAGCTAACATTTGACTCTTAATGATGAGGCCATCAGGAATATAAAAGAGTTTAGAGGGAACAAAGAAGGGTGATTCAGGAGACTCCATGCAGTCTCTGGTTTCTTGTTCTCCAGATGGTTCTCTTGTTCTCCAGCCATTAAGGCATGGATGTTTCTGGGTGTTTGCTGTTGTTGTTACATTCAAAGTTGTTTGACCAATGAAAAGTTGTTTTGAAAAGAACTGCTGTGGAGAGAAGGGTATAAGAGGGGAGCCTGCCCTCAAGATAAAAAAGGAAGGCAACACGATGAAGTTATGTCATCAATAAAGAAGCAGGAAAAAGAAGTGAAGAGGAACAGGCTAGCAGAACAGAGACCAGGACGGGGACAGGCACATTGATCGACTCATGAAGATAGGTTCGGCCAGACTCAGCAAACTGCTCAGAGAAGCTCTTACAGAAAGTCGCTGGAAACAGGCGCACCAGTGCTGGAAAGAAGCTCAAGCTGTGAGAAGTGGACCCGTGCACACAACTGTTCCTCGCTGGTAAGCCGTTGCGCATTATGGGGAATCATACGTCCTTAGAAACAAAGACTGTCCTGGTAACCTTACAGCTTATTCTCCTTATTAACAATCGGACAGTTTATGAGCCTGAAATATGGGACCAAACTGAGGTCAAGGTGTGGGACTCTGCAACTAAAAGCGACAAGGTTGCGTTAGGATTGCTCGGCACCTGGTGAGCAGCCTCTGAGGCCTTAAAGAGACATGTGGGACCACAGTCAGAAACATGTGGTTTGCCAGACAGTGAGGGCGCTGTGGGCTCGTTTACTGATCCGACTGCTATGCCATGAGCCCCTCTGCTGCTACAGCCATCGAAGGCTTTTGCTGTTACGCCCCCTGCTGACCTGAACGTGCCTTTTGAACCAGGCCTCATTGGCCTTGAATAGGAGATGGATATGTTTTCCTTCAATATGGGAAGAATGGGACTGTTAAGTCATGGAACTTAGAGGATTGTTTGTTACCTTTTCTGATTGTACGTATGTATAGGTGTATTCGAATTTAGTAAATCATGGAATTTAAAGGATTGTTACCTTTCCTGAATGTATGTATGTATAGGCATACTTGCGATTAGTATGTAAAAGTGATGTTCTACATATTTAGAATGTTTGATGTTCGTGTGAGATGGATATGCTTTTCTTCTATCTGGGAAGTAGGGGATACATAAGGCCCGAAGGCCGAGTTGCTTGACAATTTAAAGCAAGACATAATGCTCAAAAGGAATGCAAAATGGAGACTGTTAAGTCATGGAATTTAAGGTATTGTTTGTTACCTTTTCTGATTGTACATATGTATAGGCGTACTCGCGTTTAGTATGTAAAAGCAACGTTCTGTATATTAAGAATTTTTGATGTTCATGTGTGCGTGTTGGTAGAGCATAGACGCCCCGCACACCCAGCGCTGTTTACTTGCCTTTTATACCTTTTATAAATATTCCTTTTATTAATATTACTACATTCAAATTGAGTTGAGACTTCATTTATAACATGTATATTTAGAAATTTTGATGTTCGTGTGTGTGTGTTGGTAGAGCATAGACTCCCCGCGCACCCAGCGCTGTTTACTTGCCTTTTATAAATACTACTAAATTCAGATTGAGTTGAGACTTCATTTATTACACTATCTTGCAACTAATGTTGTTTTTGAGGAGAGAAGGAAAATAGGATGAAATGTAGTATTCTGATATGTTGTTTCAGCATCTAAGAGGGAAAAGGAATGGAATTAAGTTGGCCCCTGACTGAGCCTTTGGTGTTGGCATGAGAAAAGTACAGGCTGGAGAAAGATAAAGGAAGTGTTAAAAGGGTTGTTGAAGGTGTTAAAGGTGTGGCATGTAGTATTTAACAGAGCTGTTTGAAGTTGAATGAGCAGGGAAAGAGGATGTAGGAATGTTAATAGTTCCACCTCAACAGGAGGCTGTGATCCCAAAATCACTGGTGTGAGCCCTTTGGGGCAGAGGGACCATGATGGGTCCCAGAGAGTTGTCATGGAAACAGAAAAGCAGTTAACCCTTAAAACAACCTGAGTTGATGAGTGAGCTCAGATTGCCAATGGGACCGCTCAGGGAACTGTAGGCGATTGCATTCCCCTGACTGACCCCACACTGAGACTATAGTCACCCCGGAAATAATGAATGGTAAATACCAAAATCTGGTTAAATTGGGAACTGAGAATCAGTCCCAACAAGGTCCAAAAGAAACCCCTATGGAATTTTTGACTGACTATGAAATGCAATGGAAAACAAAACAAAACAAACAAACAAACAAAAAGAATTTTTACCTGGCTTCGGAATACAAACAGAGGCAATTGGCTAGCCTCTTTCTAGGGTAATTGGCTCCTGATATCAGAAAGAAATTGTCCTGGGCTGCAGGCAGGAATGACAGGGACCTGGAACTTCTACCCTATCAGGTCCACTGACCAGGGGACACATTTCACATCTAAGGCGTTACGGGACTTAACCACTGCCCTAGGCATTAAATGGTAATACCATACTCCATGGCATCCACAAAGGTCAGGACGAGTTGAGAGAATGAATCAAACGATTAAACAACAATTGGCTAAATTAATGATTGAAACCCAACTGTCTTGGATAAAATGTTTGCCATTGGCATTATTGAATATTAGGACTATGCCCCATAGTGAAACAGGTATCTCACCTTATGAGATGTTATATGGAATGCCGTATTCCCAAGGAATGCCATTGGATTATTCGTTGATAGAGAATTATGAAAGCCAGAAATATGTGATCATGACAGGGAAACAGCTACAACAATTAAGGGAAAAGGGAATTTTAGCACAAAACGCCCCACTGGGGTTTGCAATTCATAAGATACAACCAGGAGACAAGGTCTTAATAAAAACCTGGAGGGAAGAATCACTGAACCCCTGATGGGAGGGACTGTACCTTGTTTTACTTACTACTGAAACAGCTGTGAGAACAGCAGAAAGGGGTTGGACCCATGCATCCAGAATAAAAGGACCAGTAACTACCGAAGCTTGGAGGATTGAGTCCGCTCCTGGGGAACTGAAACTAAGGCTAAAGAAGAACTAATATTCTGGCAACGAGGCTCTGTACAAATTAAGGGCACCAGATAAAGGGGACAAGCCTGAAGGGAGGAAAGGGAGAAGGCAAGACCGGAGCAGGACCCTCCACTGCGGTGTGTATGGTCTACAGCGGGAGGCAACCCCTATGGGTATTGACTGCTGAGTGAGAGGGCCTCGACCGGACTTCTCCCACACTAAGGTCAGGTTGTCCCGAGAAAATAACATAAGAACCTTTTTTTTTTAAACCCATATAAAATTGTGATTCGTTTTCCAGGAGCTGGATCTCCCCGACAGGCTGAACAAGTAACACAAGCCCAAATCGACCCTGAAAGCAGGCCCAACCCCTTGACTGAAGGCGTTTGCATATTATGATCCAGCTACGTGGGCAGAAGACGGATCCTGGGGCTACAGGACCCCAATATATATGCTTAATAGAATAATTAGGTTACAAGCTGTAGTAGAAATAGTTGTAAATAAAACCGGAGATGCACTTGGATTAATTGCAAAGCAAAATACCAAGATGAGAACTGCTTTGTATCAAAATCACTTAGCTTTGGATTATTTACTAGCACAAGAAGGAGAAGTCTGTGGAAAATTTAACCTTAGTAATTGCTGTTTTATAGATTGATGATGAAGGTGTTTCTTCCTAGTAGCTGGTAGAATGCTATGTTTTGGCTTAGGATGAGAAGAGTGCTGATAACATGCTGATGTTTTAATTGTTGCAGAGCAGTACTTACACCAAGCCAAGGACATTTCAGCTTCTTGCTCTGTCCTGCCAGCGGGCAGGCTGGAGGTGCAGCAAGAGCTGGAAGGGGACAGACCCAGAGCAGCTGACCCAAACTAGCCAAAGGGGATATTCCATACCATATGATGTCATGCTAAATAATATATAGGGGTGGATAGCCGGGGCGGGGGGGAGGAGGGCTGGACTGCTTGGGGTTAGGCTGGGCATCGGTCAGTGGGTGGTGATCAATTGCACTGTGTATCACTTGTTTCGTACACATTATGATTAGTAGTACTATTATCATAATTATTGTCTTTATTATTATTGTTATTATTATTTTCCTGTCTTTATCTCAACTCACAGCCTTAATTAATAATCCCATGTTTAATACCTGTTATTACCAGACTAATACACTCGGTTATACAAGGAATGCAAATATCTGCGGTACCTGTTGACCCAGGACCAGGAAAAAAGAAAACCCATTCCCTGATGATAATAAAAACAAAGATCCAAAATTGTTATCAATTCGTCAAGTATTGACTCGATTGAAAAGGAAAACACGAATCAATGCCATGAAAAAGGAGATGGGGGATTGTGAAATGTGTTCATCTGATTCGTGTCAATATAGAACAATGCTAGGGCTGCATGGTATGATGCATGTGACCTTCTGTCTTACATACCCTTGTATAACCACAAGTCCAAGAGAAACAGAGAGGTTAATGTATATAGTTCTTGTACCTTGCAAAGGAATATTTTAGCAATTCGTGTCAATAGGGGATTTGAAGGGTTAACATTAAGGCCAGGGGTTAGGGGATAAGAGAACAAAGGGGTTTCAGAATAACTGCTAACTATTATGACTATTGCATGGGATGCTGCACAAGTCTCTGACATCCGGCCAAGATGGACAAAGGAGAAGGACAAGGAAAAAGCCTGGGAGGAAGACTATGAGCCTTCAGCATGAGAGACCCCCAGAGGGACCACTGGAGACTGCTACGCATGTGCCAGTAGGAGGGTTCGGATTCTGGGAAACTAATTATAATAACCCTGTTTTTTTTAGAAGTAGTAATGAATATGTATCAGTCTAGGAGCATAAAAACCAGCTGCCTGATGTAACTTGTGTGCGTCTTGGTGGAGCAGAGACTCCCGACGCATCCAGCGCTGTTTGCTTACCTCTATTCATTTAGTAAATTATAAACTTTGATTGTAATCCTATTTGGAACTCAGTCATTTATTACAGATGGTATGGAATAAGGTGTGGATAGTGTCCTGGTTTTGGCTGGAAACAGAGTTAATTTTCTTCCTATTAGCTGGTATGGTGCTGTGTTTTAGGGTGAGATTAATGCTGATAACACACTGATGTTTTAGTCATTGCTGAGCAGTGCTTATGTAGAGTCAAATACTTTTCAGCTTGTCATACTGAACTGCTAGTGAGGAGGTTGGGAGTACACAAGAAGCTGGGAGGGGACAGAACCAGGACAGCTGACCAAACTGGCCAAAGGGATATTTCATACCACATGATGTCATTGTGAACAATAACACTGAGAAAGCTGACCACTGCTTAGGGTCTGGCTGGGCATTGGTCAGCAGATAGTGATCAATTGCATTGTGCATCGCTTGCTTGTGTATTATTTTATCATCATTATTATTACCATCAATTTCCCTTCCCGTTCTGTCCTATTAAACAGTCTTTATCTCAACCCATGAGCTTTTACCCTTTCTTTTTTTCCATTTGAAAAAACATCTTTTCCGCCATGTCTTAATTTTTACTTTTTAAAATAAAAAAATGCTGAAAACTGAGGGCAAGCTGAGTTCAGTGTAATTTCTTTTTGTTTGGGTAAATGAGACTCATTGCCAATTGTTTTTATTCAGATTTCATAATTCTTTGTTCTCAAAATCTGATATGTTTTCATTAGTTACTAAAAGAGTAGCCAAGTCTTTCAAGAATAACTGTAATCATGTGCACTGGATTTTAACTTCACAAAAATTCTGAAGCAGTCCAGGAGAACAGACTGGTTACCAGATGAACAACACATTTACCTGAGCAGTGAAAAATTATTTGGAAATTCAGTAAGAAAGCTGTTGTTTCTCAGACTTAAGTGTTTAATGTATTTGTTAAAAGCTTGCGAGAAGTCTATGTTTCAAATAAAGACCTTGCTTGGGTTATATTGATAGCTTAGGAATATGATCACATTTGAAAGACAGACCATTTGATCAGTTACTCTGTGCATATGATTATTTCATGAAAATTCAGTATGTGTTACATACAGGTTTTGTTCAAAGAAGGAAATGTTCTGAACTGAAATACAAAGGATGGCTATTAAACAAGTACTCATATGTCTATCAGTAGTCTCTTATCTAAAACCAACCAGTACTGGAACTAAAGGTCACGCTGATTTGCATGCAGTATCACTGTTCCCATGACTAAAACAGTTTTTCAAGGGCTTTCAGCTTACCTTCACATAAGGCTATGCATTTTAAGTTGCGACTTTGCAAAAATTGTGACTGTTGTCTTTTCTTCTGTGTCTGAGATGTAAAAACATGAGAAAACATAATTAGTGCTTTATGACAAACAGTGAAAAAGTAGCAAAGGAGCGAGATGCTTATTTTCAGTGGTTTATTAATAAACAAAGATAGAGGCTGTCTTTCTAAAACATTTTATTTTATTTCTAAATGTAATAGAATTTCTAAGACTTTTAAAATCAATTTTAATGAATTGATAGCAGAAAAACAAACAAACAAAAAAAACAAGGTGAATTTGATCACTGATTCTTTGGTGATCAAATATCACCTTGATATTTTACTGGCTTTCTCATTTCTTAGTGCTTCTGCTGTTTTATACTTAGCCATCTTTCTCCAAAGCCAGATTATTCTGTTGGTTTTGTGTGTTAACGATGGAGGCAGATGTTTCCTCTCCTCTCCTTTGGGAACGCTGCCTCTTACAACTTATAATTTTAGCGAGGAAGCCACCACAGAGAGTACTACCGAGCCTGCTGTTTTGCCATGGCTGCACCCCGGCAGAAGGCTATTGCCAAGAAAAGTGTGGAGACCCAGACAGAGGTCCCATGCAAACATGATAATAATGCACAGGTCTCTGGCTGCAGCGAGTGCCAGAGCCTGGCCCTTGCAGTGCAGGGTGACAGAGACAACACCTATGTCAAAAATGCAACCAGGTGAATGATTTACTCAGACTAGTGGCTGACCTGAAGGAAGAGGTGGAGAGGCTGGGGAGCATTAGGGAGTGTGAGAGGGAGATAGATTGGTGGAGCCAGTCTCTACCAGCCCTGAGGCTTAGGCAGCCAGTAGGCTGCCAGCTCTGAGAGAAGCACATCACCCTCTACTACCTTGTGAACAGGACCAGCAGGCAGACAGAGTTCCTCCTACAGTGAACCCCCTCTCCTCTCCTCCCCCTAACAATGATGGTGATGACTTGGGGGACAAGAGGCAATGGCAAAAGGTCCCTGCTTGGCATTACAAGCGTAGCAGGTGCACCTGCCCAGTGATTCCCCTACCTCCCCAGCTGCCCCTGCAGAACAGGTACAATGCTCTGCAAGGACAACTGGACAATGGTGAGGGTGATGGTTCTTCCTACTTGGAGGTATCACCAAAGTCTAATCAGACTACCCACTGCATTAAAACCTCCTCAGTAAAGAATAAAAGACTGGTCATTGTCATTGGTGACTCACTGCTGAAAGGAGCAGAAGGCCTGATATGCAGACCAGACCCGCTACACAGGGAGGTCTGCTGCCTTCTGGGGGCCTGGGTTAAAAATGTAAGGAAGAAACTTCCTTCGCTAGTATGGCCCTCAGATTATTATCCTCTGTTGCTTCAGGTAGGCAGTGATGAAATAGGAAGAACTTCTCTAAGGACTATGAAGAAGGACTTCAGATCCTTGGGGTGACTGGTCAAGGGTTTGGGAGCACAAGTTGTGTTCTCCTCTATCCCTCCAGTTATAAGAAATAATGAGGGACTGGACATGATGAGTGAGCAGATTAATACTTGGCTCCGAGCCTGGTGTCATGAGTGAGGGGTTGGGTTTTTTGACTTTGGCTCAATTTACATGAGACCAGTCCTGCTGACAACAGACAGGAATAGCTTATTCTACTGGCAGAAAAGGGTTTTAGGATGGGAGTTGGCAGGGTTCATTGAGAGTTTTAAACTAGGTATGAAGGGGGGTGGGGGTGAAACTGGGGTCACTAGAAAGGAGCCTGAATGTAACATGCCAGTTCTTGTGGGTGAGGAATGTGCTAGCAAGACCTTGCAGTCTTGTGTCTTGGTGAAGGAGGAGGTGACATAACATTTTGCAGGAAGGACACAAGGGTTGGTGAGAGGTTGGTTACTATGGAAACACTTGAGTACATGTATGGTCAAGAGGGTATTAGGGCTTCTCCCTCCCAAAAGGTGGCCCAGATGAGGTGCATTTACACTAATGCATGCAGTATGGGTAACAAACAGGAGGAGCTGGAGGCCACTGTGCTAGTGGGAAACTATGATGAACTATGATGAACATCCCACTGAAACCTAGTGGGATGATTCTCATGACTGAAGTGTGGCTGTTGATGGCTACAAACTGTTCAGAAGGGATAGGTGAAGAAGGAGGGGAGGAGGAGTTCCCCTCTGTGGTATGAAGTGGATAGACTGTGAAGAGCTGTGCCTGAGAAACAGCCATGACCAGGTTGAGAGCTTGTGGGTGAAAATCAAGGATCAGTCCAGTAACGGACATCTAGTGGTTGGGGTCTGCTACAGGCCACCTGATCAGGGGGAGTCTATTTACGAGGCCTTCTTGCTTCAGGTGCAGGAACTGTCACACTTACAAGCTCTTGTCCTGATGGGGGATTTCAACCACCCGGATATCTGCTGGGATAGCAGCATGGCAGGTTCCAGACAATCCAGGAGATTCCTGGAGTCTGTTGAGGATAACTTCCTGGTCCAGGTAATAGATGGACCAACCCAAGGTGAAGCCTTACTAGACCTGGTGCTCACCAATGTGGAAGAGAGCATTAGAGAGGTTAAGATTGGAGGCTGCCTGGGCTGTAGCGACCATGCCCTGGTGGAGTTTGTGATCTTGAGGAATATGGGTCTGGCAAAAAGCAGAGTCAGGACCATGAACTTCAGGAGAGCAAACTTCCATCTGCTCAAGGAATTACTGGCTGGTATCCCCTGGGAAACTGTCCTTGAGGGCATAGGAGCATAACAGAGCTGGCAGCTCTTTGACGACATCCTTCTGAGAGCACAAGAGCTATCCATCCCCCAGCAGAAGAAATGGAGCAGAGGAAGCAGGCGACTGGCATGACTGAACAAGGACCTGCAGCTTAAACTGAGGGAAAAGAGAGAAATGTACAGGAAGTGGAAGCAGGGTTGTGTAGCCTGGGAGGAATACAGATGTGTTGTCTGGATGTGTAGAGATGGGATTGTAATAAATGGCTCAGTCTTCAAAATAGGACTATAATCAAAGTTTACAGTTTATTAAAGGAATAGAGGTAAGCAAACAGTGCTGGGTGCGCCAGGAGTCTCTGCTCCACCAAGACGCACACCTGTTACATCAGGCGGCTGGTTTTTATGCTCCTAGGCTGATACATATTCATTACTACTTCTAAAAAAACAGGGTTATTATAATTAGTTTCCGGAATCCAAACCCTCCTACTGGAGCATGCGTAGCAGTCTCCGGTGGTCCCTCTGGGGGTCTCTGGGGGTCTCTCGTGCTGAAGGCTCATAGTCTTCCTCCCTCTTGTCCTTCTCCTTTGCCCAACTCAGCTGTATGTCAGAGACTTGTGCAGCATCCTCTGCAAGCTTTGTCTTTTAGTTGTTCTTCAGCTCTCCCTGTCTCCTTAATCTCCTGGCCAGATATCAGAGACTTGCATAGTGTCCCATGCAATAGTCATAATAGTTAGCAGTTATTCTGAAACCCCCCAGATATCAGAGACTTCAAGGAAAAGCCTACAAATACATTTCCCTTCAAGCTTTCTATTCACACAAATTGCTAAAACATTCCTTTGCAAGATGCAGGAACTATATACATTAACCACTCTGTTTCTCTTAGACTTGTGGTTATACAAGGGTATGTAAGACAGAAGGTCACATTCATCATACCATGCGGCCCTAGCATTGTTCCATACTGACACGAATCAGATGAACATATTTCACAGGATCAGGAAAGCCAAGGCACAGATGGAGCTGAATTTGGCAAGGGATGTGAAGAATAACAAGAAGGGGTTCTACAGATACATAGGCAGGAGGAGACAGGCCAAGGAGAGTGTTCCCCCTCTGATAAATGAGAAGGGATAACTGGCTTCCTCAGACATGGAAAAAGCTGAGGTACTCAGTAAGTGCTTTGCCTCAATCTTCACTGGTGGTCAAGTTTCCTATGTCTGTCAGGACCCTGAATCTCGAGGAGAGGGTGAGAGGAGCAGATTCCATCCCATTGTGACAGTGGAACAAGTCCAGGACCGCCTAATGTAATTGGTATGTATAAGTCCATGGAGCCAGATGATATACATCCCAGGGTGCTGAGAGAGATGGCTGATGTGGTTGCTGAGCTGCTCTCCATCATATTTGAAAAGTCATGGCTGTTGGGTGAAGTCCCCAGTGACTGAAAAAAGGGAAACATTACTCCCATTTTTAAGAAAGGGAGAAAGGAAAACCCGGGGAACTACAGGCCAGTGAGCCTCACCTCTGTGCCTGGGAAGATTATGGAGCAGAGCCTCCTGGAAGACATGTTAAGGCATGTATGAGATAAAGAGGTGATCCAAGAAAGCCAGCATGGCTACACCAAAGGCAGATCTTGCCTAACCAATCTGGTGGCCTTCTATGATGGAGTGACGGCATCAGTGGACAAAGGAAGGGCAATGGATATCATCTACCTGGACTTGAGTAAAGCCTTTGATATGGTCCCTCACCACATTCTTCTCTCTAAATTGGAGAGGTATGGATTTAAAGGATGGACTGTTAGGTGGACAAAGAATTGGTTGGCTGGTCACAGCCAAAGGGTTGTGGTCAACGGTTCTATGTCTGGGTGGAGGCCGGTCACAAGTGGTGTCCCTCAAGGGTCCAGTGCTCTTCAACGTCTTTATCAACAACATAGACGATGGAATTGGGTGCACCCACAGCAAGTCTGCAGATGACACCAAGCTGAGCAGTGCAGTCGATACAATAGAGGGAAGGGATGCCATCCAGAGGGACCTGGACTGGCTGGAGAAGTGGGCCCATGAGAACCTAATGAGGTTCAACAAGGCCAAGCACAAGGTGTTGCACTTGGGCTGGGGAAATCCTGTGTATTTATATAGACTGGGAGAAGAAGAACTCAAGAGCAGCCCTGCAGAGAAAGACTTGGGGGTCCTGCTGGATGAGAAGCTGGACATGAGCCAGCAGGGCATGCTTGCAGCCCGGAAGGTCAACTATGTCCTGGGCTGCATTAAAAAAGGGGTGGCCAGCAGGGAGAGGGAAGTGATTGTCCCCCTCTATTCTGCTCTTGTGAGACCCCACCTGGAATACTGCATGCAGGCCTGGGGCCCCCAGCACAAGAAGGAAGTGGAACTCTTGGAACGGGTCCAGAGGAGGGTCACTAAGATGATCAGAGGGCTGGAGCACCTCTCCTATGCAGAAAGGTTGAGGGAATTGAGCTTATTTAGCTTGGAGAAGAGAAGGCTCCAGGGAGACCTCATTGCGGCCTTCCAGTACTTGAAGGGAGCGTATATACAGGAGGGGGAACTCCTGTTTACATGTGTTAATAGTGATAGGACAAGGGGGAATGGTTTTAAACAACGACAGGAGAGATTTAGGTTAGATATCAGGAGAAAGTTTTTCACTCAGAGAATGGTGAGGCACTGGAACAAGTTGACCAGAGAGGTTGTGGATGCCTCATCCCTGCAGGCATTCAAGGCCAGGCTGGATGTGGCTCTGGGCAGCCTGCAGTAGTGGTTGACAACCCTGCCCAGAGTAGGGGGGTTGAAACTAGGTGATCTTTAAGGTCCTTTTCAACCCAGGCCATTCTACGAGTCTATGATTCTATGACTCCATGATTCTTACATGGAAAACTCTGCATGACTTTAGTCGGCTGAATATGAGCCAGCAGTGTGCTCAGGTGGCCAAGAAGGCCAACGGCATCCTGGCTTGTATAAGAAGCAGTGTGGCCAGCAGGGCTAGGGAAGTGATCGTCCCCCTGTACTCAGCTCTGGTGAGGCCGCACCTCGAGGACTGTGTTCAGTTTTGGGCCCCTCGCTACAAGAAGGACATGGAGGTGCTCGAGCGAGTCAAGAGAAGGGCGACAAAGCTGGTGAGGGGTCTGGAGAACAAGTCTAACGAGGAGCGGCTGAGGGAGCTGGGCTTGTTCAGCCTGGAGAAAAGGAGGCTCAGGGGCGACCTTATCGCTCTCTACAGATACCTTAAAGGAGGCTGTAGCGAGGTGGGGGTTGGTCTGTTCTCCCATGTGCCTGGTGACAGGACGAGGGGGAATGGGCTAAAGTTGCGCCAGGGGAGTTTTAGGTTGGATCTTAGGAAGAATTTCTTTACCGAAAGGGTTGTTAGTCATTGGAACAGGCTGCCCAGGGAAGTGGTGGAGTCACCATCCCTGGAGGTCTTTAAAAGACATTTAGATGTAGAGCTTAGGGATATGGTTTAGTGGGGACTGTTAGTGTTAGGTCAGAGGTTGGACTCGATGATCTTGAGGTCTCTTCCAACCTAGAAATTCTGTGATTCTGTGATTCTGTGACTCACTTTTGGATTTACTAGTGGGACAAATTATGTTCCCTCCCTCCCCTTCTTATGCTAAAATGAACACACTGTCCTGTATTTTCTATGTAACCCTGACATGAGAAAACCTGGGACTATTACAGGATCACAAAATTACAGAATGGCTGAGGTTGGAAGGGACCTCTGAAGATCATCTAGTCCAACCCCCCTGCCAAGCAGGATCACCTAGAGCACATTGTGCAGGATAGCATCCAGGCGAGTTTTGAATATTTCCAGAGAAGGAGACTCCACAACCTCTCTGGGCAACCTGTTCCAGTGCTCTGTCACCCTCACAGTAAAGAAGTGCTCCCTCATATTCAGCCAGAACCTCCTGTGTTTCAGTTTGTGCCTGTTGCCTCTCGTTCTGTCGCTGAGCACAACTGAAGAGACTGGCTCCATCCTCTTGACACCTTCCCCTCAGATATTTCTTAAACATACACAATTGAATATGTCTGTTGCTGAATATTTTTGTCAGATCAGGTTCTAAAAGCCCATGAATCCATAGGTAATGCTAGATAGACTTAGGCAGATACTGACCAAAAAAAATCACAAAGTTGGACTTCCACTGCATACTCAAGACCTGTTCCATTACACAAAACATACAGCTTTAAATACTATTTATTTCAAGCAGAGTTTCAAGATACTCATCACTTTTGAAAATAACAGGCATTTAATAAGAAAATTTAATTTATTATAAAAGAGAAAATCTAATCTTGGTCTACAAAGATAAAATTTACTACATTATTGTAAACAGTGAAGCTGGTAAGAAAAGCAGTAGACTAAGATACCCCCCCACCCCCACCCCCATATTTCTCCAACTGTAGAGTGATTTATAAATATCACCTGAGTAACCAGATGATATGCTTGACAATGGACTAAGGTAGATTCCACTTCCAAACATTGAACCATGGAGCTGAAAAAGACCAGAATAATGGCTTAACATTAATTTAACTATCTGGACAAAATAATAATGATAGGCACAAGTCTTGATGTAGATGAGCATCCACCTTATTGCACTACTTTGACTGGCAATAAACAGTGTTCAAAGAAATCTTAAAAAAAAACGTTGTGAATATACAGCTAAAATACTGTATATTCTGGAAACCATGTCCAAATGTCCAAAGATCATTTTACATCAGATTCATACATAAAATTGCATTTACTGTTTTTAAATCTAACATTACCATGGAAGATGCCTACAGACAGTGCTTCTGGACATGGTCAGATATACCTCAGCCTTAATAAGGCTGAGCAGCTCAGCATGTGTCTCACATCAAAACTTTGGCAGGAACCACAGCCTAAGCCAACCTTTGTGAATCCCCCTTGTCTCTTGATGGTTCAGCCCGAGAAAACAAACTGAAGTTTGCAATAGCTCCCTCCTAGCCAGTACACTCATATTCCCTTCCCAGGAAAACCAGAGGAGAGGAGAAGATACTGTAAACCTGGCTTCTGTAAATCTAGTATGCTCTGGAATCCTATAATATAGACATCAATTTTAATCTCTGAGACTGCTTTTAAGCAGTACTGAGCTAAGCCTCCTGGAGGTGCTGCCGTGGAATGTAAAATTTAAGCATGGATTCCACTGATGGGGTTTTTTTAGCCATTTTAGCAGATACATTATTTCATTTTAATTGCTTCAGAAAAGTACCTTTTCCTAGAAACAAAAAGGGGTATCACCTCTTTTTGCCATCTATATGACTACCAGAAACGTATCCCTTGAAAACTCCTATTTTTAATATGCAATCAATCGTGCACAGGTTAACTAAAGTCTATTTAGTCTACTATTTACCTGCAACCTTGTATTGGATGCAACAACTAAACCGTTCCTCAGGATGGAATGCCAGTGTGAATTTTTCAGTGTAAACCACTGAAAAATTAAAAGAGCATTAAAATCCACAGCGTAAAATTCAAAATGAAATCAGTAATCTTTTAAAACAATACATTCACAGCTGTAAACCTCAAATGGTAAGAACAAAAAAATTACTATGGCATTTTGGTAACCTTTGATTAATACAAACATATGGACTCACTGAAACGCAAAGGTACTTCCGTAGAGATTTTTAGCAGCTCGGAAATTGGATTCTTTGGCTGGTGGACTGCTGAAAAGTAGGAACTGGTGGGGAGTGTGCATAAACTTTAGTTGCTATAAAATATAACAATGCATAAGTGAAAAGAAGTTGATGAACACAAAATCATTGTATTTCCAGAATGGTAATTCTTAATATACCATGCTGTTTCACACAATATATGACTATATCTAAATACCTACATTAGCTACATTGAAATTGGTCTAATTACAGAATCACGGAATCACAGAATCACAGAATTTCTAGGTTGGAAGAGACCTCAAGATCATCGAGTCCAACCTCTGACCTAACACTAACAAGTCCTCCACTAAACCATATCCCTAAGCTCTACATCTAAATGTCTTTTAAAGACCTCCAGGGATGGTGACTCCACCACTTCCCTGGGCAGCCTGTTCCAATGTCTAACAACCCTTTCGGTAAAGAAGTTCTTCCTAAGATCCAACCTAAAACTCCCCTGGCGCAACTTTAGCCCATTCCCCCTCGTCCTGTCACCAGGCACATGGGAGAACAGACCAACCCCCACCTCGCTACAGCCTCCTTTAAGGTATCTGTAGAGAGCAATAAGGTCGCCCCTGAGCCTCCTTTTCTCCAGGCTGAACAAGCCCAGCTCCCTCAGCCGCTCCTCGTAGGACTTGTTCTCCAGGCCCCTCACCAGCTTTGTCGCCCTTCTCTTGACTCGCTCGAGCACCTCAATGTCCTTCTTGTAGCGAGGGGCCCAAAACTGAACACAGTACTCGAGGTGCGGCCTCACCAGAGCCGAGTACAGGGGGAAAAAGCTATTACCATAGCTTTTATCTGAAATCAAACAGTAAAAGCGGTCTTTGGTTTACGAAACATATGGAGGTCTCTGACACAGATTTCATCCCAATATGGCTCTAGTAAAGTAATTAAGTTGAACAATTTCATCATGGTATTTTGATCACAGCTGGCTTTGAATAAAGGTTCAGATTTGAAAGGCTGCAGATTTCTATGCCCTAAATTAGAGCATCAAAGGCACATATAGTCAGAAATGAATCTCAGCTCCATCACAGTAAAATTCCAGAGCTATATTATTTTTACAGTATACTCATATGTGGGTCTCCTGGTGCATCGTAGTGTTTGGTTGCACTGCTTTTTGTACAATTCTGTATCTAATATTCTAAATGATAACAAAAAAAGTGAAGTTCTTATCCAGCCTCAGATGACTACAAGGTAGACACTTGCATTTGAGCTACTCACTTCAAATAGGCTTTTTTGAGCATAATTCATTTGACTTGTTTTAGATATTTACAACATGATTCTATGAGTCATGAACTGAAACTGCCTATTTCTCTCCACTGTTAATGGAGCCTGTGTGATCAGTCTGAACACAGACATCTACATTTGGCCAGGAGACTCCTACCTAAAATGCTAATATGGGCCACGAGAAATGAGAAAATGAAGAACCCACACACATACCCTATTCACCGGTAGCTTCACAATATGTGATCTGTTACTAGAAATAACCCTAAAATAAGAAACAGTTATATGTATTAGACATGATAACCAAGCAGAGCTTTCTTTCTTAAAAATATTTTCCACAGCCATAACAAAGCACCGAGCTACAGGCCTTTGAACCTATCAGATTAAAGTAGACCAAATCTTGACTACAAAATCAGATCTGAAGCTAGAGTCTTTCCAGTGTTTTCAGACGACCCAGACGAGATCTGGAAACAGTCCAGAAACAAAACACTAGCGAATGTTAACACTGACATTAATTCTTAGGGTGAGTTTACACAAAAACTGGTGAAATGATCATTCATTCAACTTGGTACTGTGTCCTGGTTTCAGTTAGAACAGAGTTAATTTTGTTCCTAGTAGCTGGTAGAATGCTATGTTTTGGCTTAGGATGAGAAGAGTGCTGATAACACCCCGATGTTTTAATTATTGCAGAGCAGTGCTTATACTAAGCCAAGGACGTCTCAGCTTCTTGCTCTGTCCTGACAACGGGCAGGCTGGGGGTGCAGCAAGAGCTGGGAGGGGACAGACCCAGGGCAGGTGACCCAAACTAGCCAAAGGGGTATTCCATACCATCTGACGTCATGCTAAACAATATATAGGGGTGGCTAGCTGGGGGAGGGGGGGCTGGACTGCTTGGGGTTAGGCTGGGCATCGGTCAGCGGGTGGTGAGCAATTGCATTGTGCATCACTTGTTTGTACATGTTATTACTAGTAGTACTATTATCATCATTGTATCATTATTATTATTATTATTATTGTTATTGTAATTATTGTTATTATTATTTTCCTGTCTTATTAAACTGTCTTTATCTCAATTCACGGGCTTCACTTTCCATTTCTCTCCCCTGTCCCAGAGAGGGAGGGGGGAGGGTGAGCGAATGGCTGTGTGGTGTTTAGCTGCCGGCCGGGTTAAACCATGACATGCTGTTATAAATGAGGTCTCAACTCAATTTGAATGTAGTAATATTAATAAAAGGAATATTTATAAAAGATATAAAAGGCAAGTAAACAGCGCTGGGTGTGCGGGGAATCTACGCTCCACCAACACGCACACATGAACATCAAACATCCTAAATATACAGAACATTGCTTTACATACTAAACCCAAGTATGCCTATATATACGTACAATCAGGAAAGGTAACAAACAATCCTTTAAGTTCCATAACTTACTAAAATCAAGTACGCCTATACATAAAAGGTAACAAACAATCCTTTAAGTTCCATGACTTAACAGTCTCCATTTTCCATTCCTTTTCTTGATTACTAACAAGTCTCCATTTTCTATTCCTTTTGAGCAATATGTCTTGCTTTAAGTTGTCAAGCAACTCGGCCTTCGGGCCTCATGTATCCCATTCTTCCCGGATCGAAGAAAAGCATATCCATCTCCTTTTCAAGGCCAATAGGCCTGGGTCAAAAGGCACATCCAGGTCAGCAGGGGGTGTAACAGCAAAAGCCTTCGATGGCTGTAGCAGCAGAGGGGCCCATGGCGTAGCAGTTGGAGCAGTAAACGAGCCCACAGTTACCTCACTGTCTGGCAAACTACATGTTCCTTACTGTGGTCCCACATCTCTTTAAGGCCTCAGAGATTGCTCGCCAGGTGCCGAGCAATCCCACTGCAACCTTGTCGCTTTTAGTTGCAGAGTCCCACACCTTGACCTCAATTTGATCCCATATTTCAGTATCATAAACTGTCTGATTGTTAAGAAGGAGAATAAGCTGTAAGGTTTCCAGGACAGTCTTTGTTTCTAAGGACATATGATTCCCCATAATGCGCAACGGCTTACCAGCGAGAGGCAGTTGTGTGCACGGGTCCACTTCTCACAGCTTGAGCTTCTTTCCAGCACTGGTGCGCCTGTTTCCAGCGACTTTCTGTACGAGCTTCTCTGAGCAGTTTGCTGAGTTTGGCCGAACCCTTATACCCTTCTCCCCACAGCAGTCCTTTTCAAAAACAACTTTTCATTGATCAAACAACTTTGCCCAGCAACAGGAAACACCCAGCAACTTCCATGCCTTAATGGCTGGAGAACAAGCAACCCGAGACTGCATGGAGTCTCCTGAATCACCCTTCTTTGTTCCCTCTAAACTCTTTTATATTCTTGATGGTCTCATCATTAAGAGTCTAATGTTATCTCAACCACGGGGCTTTCCAACCCCCATGGCCACACTCCCACATCTCTCCCTTCTTTATTAATATCAACCATTTTCTCGACACGAATTACCACTCCATATATAACAGTAAGTATAAAGGCAATAATTTTATCACTTTCTGCATACTAGATGAAGTTGACTAATTGCCACCATGCTTGAAATTCCTTTTCAAATTCCGAATCATTATCCCAAATCAATTTTTGAATTTCAGTGGGCAAAGTTCCTCCTTCTCCCTCTCCAATATTAGCTGCTGCTACAGACTGTATCCATAACTGCGCTTGGATGCAGCTCAAGGCAAGGGAAGTATTGCCTTGGGTTTTTCTAAGGGCATTTACAATTAATTGATGATCATTTTCTTTTGTTTGTTCCCAATGGGGTAAAATGTCTGATAGAAGATGTCTGATGAGCAGACAAAGACCTCCTGAAGCTGCAGACAAACAGTATGTTTTACAGTACAGGAAAGGCCTGTAAGTCGTACGCGTAGCCGGGGCACTGGTAAATCATGCAGAGACTTCTGGCGTGCAGCTTAGTCCCCATATGGGAGGAGGGTACCCTACAGGCTGACCGATAGAGCAGTCAAGGGGGATTTGCTGACCGATAGAGCAGCCGCTAACGATCTTGGGAGCAGTGTTTGCTGTTGTTGCTACATTCAAAGTTGTTTGACCCATGAAAAGTTGTTTTGAAAAGAACTGCTGTGGAGAGAAGGGTATAAGAGGGGAGCCTGCCCTCAAGATAAAAAAGGAAGGCAACACGATGAAGTTATGTCATCAATAAAGAAGCAGGAAAAAGAAGTGAAGAGGAACAGGCTAGCAGAACAGAGACCAGGATGGGAACAGGCACATTGATCGCCTCATGGAGATAGGTTCGGCCAAACTCAGCAAACTGCTCAGAGAAGCTCTTACAGAAAGTCGCTGGAAATAGGCGCACCGGAGCTGGAGAGAAGCTCAAGCTGAGAGAAGCGGACCCGTGCACACAACTGCCTCTCGCTGGTAAGCAGCTGCGTATTATGGGGAAATCATACGTCCTTAGGAATAAAGACATGTCCTGGTAACCTTACAGCTTATTCTCCTTCTTAACAATCGGACAGTTTATGAGCCTGAAATATGGGACCAAACTGAGGTCAAGGTGTGGGACTCTGCAACTAAAAATGACAAGATTGCAGTGGGATTGCTCGGCTCGGATTGAGTTGAGACCTCATTTATAACAAAAATTATATTCTTGTGGTATGAATGAGATGTGCTAGAGGCCTCTCTGTGTGATTGCGTGATTGTGCTGTGTGAGTGAGATGCAGCGTCGCTGCAAAACGAGTGCAGTTCTGATCTGCGGTTCCGTATTCTCTGCGAGGGGAGCGGCCGCGTATTCTCTGCGAGGGGAGCGGCCGGAGATGAACGAAGTGCATGACAGACAGAAAAGAAGTGCTGTTTTATCCAAGTTTTGATTGGTGGTGCCCAATATATGGGCCTGGCGGTGTATCTTGTGATCCTATTTTTTTTTTTTTTTTTTTTTTTGCTCTTCAATGCTTTGAGTGTGACAAGGAAAAAGGCGGGAGCGTTATCTAAGTAACTAACAGTTGAGAAGTTTTGGTATATTTGCTGTGGTGTTTGGTCAGTTTCCCAAGTACTGGGAAACAAATAAGGGTGATTGAGGCGACGCCCTGCCATCTGGGGTTGCTTGTTTTCCCCTCTGTTAAAGCACGGAAGTTGCTGGGGGAGTTTCTGGTTAGAACTGTTAACATTTATTGTTTAATGTTATATGATAATAATATTATTAGTGTGGTTTCAAGGGTGAATGAAATGCGGGAAAAGCAATCACATTTTGTTGCTTTCGGGAACCTTGTGGTGGGCAGAGCATGTGCAGAAGAAGAGGGAGACAGTCGAAGCTGCTCCTGCAGTCTGGAACAAAAGGTTGCTAATGGTGATGGGGAAACCGTGAGCCTTTCACCCACAACGACCACCACAAAGAGAATTATAATATGAAGTGGGGATAGGATATCCATATGTATAGGCATACTCGGGTTTCTTGTAAATATGTAACAGCAATGTCCTATATATATTTGGAAAGTTCGACGGTTGGGTGTGCATGTTGGTAGAGCATAGACTCCCCGCACACCCAGCGCTGTTTACTTGCCTTTTATAAATATTCTTTTATGTTACTAAATTCAGAGTGAGTTGAGACTTCATTTATAACAATGAGCTACGGCACAAATGGTGGTAAAAATTCTATTAGAACACCTGATACGTAGATATGGGATAATCCATTACATTGGTTCTGATCAGGGCACACACTTTACTTCTAAAATAATAAAATTATTATGTCAATCATTAGGTATTCAGTGGGAATACCATACTCCATGGCACCCACAAAGCTCAGGGAAAGTAGAAAGATTGAATCAAACAATAAAACAACAATTGGCTAAGTTAATGATCGAGGCACAAATGCCCTGGACGAAATGCTTACTGTTGGCACTTTTAAACATAAGAACTAAACCACACAGTGAGACTGGATTATCACCATATGAAATGTTATATGGTATGCCTTCTTCTCAAGGGATGCCTCTAGGGAACAATGTAGTTGAGGATCATAGCATCCAGAAATATATAATTACTATTGGAAGGAGATTACAAGAGCTAAGAGAAATCGGAATGATGGCTCAAACACCACCTTTAGGAATTGCTATTCATAAGATACAACCAGGAGACAAGGTCTTAATATAAACCTGGAGGGAAGAATCATTGAACCCCTGATGGGAGGGACTGTACCTTGTTTTACTTACTACTGAAACAGCTGTGAGAACCGCAGAAAGGGGTTGGACCCACGCATCCAGATTAAAAGGACCAGTAACTACCGAAACTTGGAGGGTTGAGTCTGCTCCTGGGGAACTGAAACTAAAGCTAAAGAGGGACTAATATTCTGGCAACGAGGCTCTGCCTGAAAACACAGTATTGTGTTTTCACGCAGAACCTCGTGCAGACACAGTATTTCCCAATATATACAAGTATAATTTCAAGGGTTTTATTAGGGTGTATCTCAAAGTGACAAACATTTTGTTCAGTGTCAAGACAAATGTCTTGGACTTTGAGCGTGTTAGTCTCACAGATGAAGCCTTTTTCTTCACACACAATACATCCATTTGCATCAATTATTTGCCACTTTCCTCCCTTTTGATGGGCCCATACTTTATGCTCCTTAGGATGAAGTATAGTTATGACTGAGTTTCAATGCAATGATTGGATATACATTGTATATGGTGGCATTGCTTATGGTAAGTATAAAGGCAATAATTTTATCACTTTCTGCATACTAGATGAAGTTGACTAATTGCCACCATGCTTGAAACTCCTTTTCAAATTCCGAATCATTATCCCAAATCAATTTTTGAATTTCAGTGGGTAAAGTTCCTCCTTCTCCCTCTCCAATATTAGCTGCTGCTGCAGACTGTATCCATAATTGCGCTTGGATGCAGCTCAAGGCAAGGGAAGTATTGCCTTGGGTTTTTCTAAGGGCATTTACAATTAATTGATGATCATTTTCTTCTGTTTGTTCCCAATGGGTTAAGATGTCTGATAGAAGCCATTGACTTGATCCTAAGGCCAGTAACGATGACTTTATTGGTCATTCCAATTTCCTCAGGTCTTCTGTGGTAGCAATTATTTTACTCATTAGGACCTCAACATCAGTGCTATTTAGTATACCTAATCCTGTTCCCAATAACCCAGTTGCATCCCATGACAATCACCAAGATTGTTTCAGAGAACATCCATGTAACCATGCTAACCAGCCAGTGTAGGCATTTCTCAAAAAGGTGGTACATTTTGAGTTGATTCCTGAGATATAAATGTGCAGCGCTAGCTCTACCCTTTTTAGAGACCAGCTAGGGTTACAGAGAACTTGTTGTTGTCTCACATTTTTAATTATGTAAGGACCTGTGTTGAAGATGTAAAGAGTTAGACTAATGGGAGGCTGAGTTGGTACATTTTCAAATATCTGCAGGGGCAGAGGCTTCTTATCCTTTGCAGTTGACGAAGATGTTTCTGTATTGATCATAAATTCAAATAGTAATTCTGTGCTTTTGTAACGCCAAAGACAGTACACGATTATAGGTTTGGTGAAAGTAAAATTGTGCCAGCAATCAGAATTTGGTTCAGTTATTTTGTTAGTCAGTAACTAAATTTTGAGGTCTGGAAGAATCAGCATAAATTGTCTTAATTTCAGTTGGCTTACTGTAAGCAGACCCGTTAGTTATTTGGCAACTGATTTGTACTGTTTGGCCTGAAGTGGCTTGAAGTTCAGCCATTCGAAGAGAATCATTACAACTCTATTCATCTTTTGAAAATATTTTGTTTCCGTGTAAAACTGAAGTAGAGAGATGTAAGTCCTTTTTGTTTTTAGATGTTCTAGTGATTGCACTATACTGTGACAATGCATGGTTAGATGTCACGGTGAAACACCTGAGCTCCATGCACAACCACAGTAGCTAAGTTTAAGTTTTCCCTGATGGCATGTGTTCCCATAATCCAGTGTATTTAACATAGGCTTGAGACCACGGCCATTTTGGGTCTTTTTGGCTATGAGCCAAAGGGATTGCATTAAGGTCAGGGTAAAACATAGCATTATCAGTCCAAATTGCTGATTTGTGATTCTCCATCTGTCCACATGCAGTTCATTCAGGATTCCTGTGAACACAAAAGGAAATAAAATATGCTTGGTTGTATTCAACCAGCAGGGTGTAGTGGTTTAACCCGGCCGGCAGCTAAACACCACACAGCCGTTCGCTCACCCTCCCCCCTCCCTCTCCGGGACGGGGGAGAGAAATGGAAAGTGAGGCCTGTGAGTTGAGATAAAGACAGTTTAATAAGACAAGGAAATAATAATTGTAATAATAATAATTATAGTAATAATAATAATAATGATACAATGATGATAATAGTACTACTAGTAATAACATGTACAAACAAGTGATGCACAATGCAATTGCTCACCACCCGCTGACCGATGCCCAGCCTAACCCCGAGCAGTCCCGCCAGCCCTCCCCCCGGCTAGCCACCCTATATATTGTTTAGCGTGACGTCAGATGGTATGGAATACCCCTTTGGCTAGTTTGGGTCACCTGTTCTGGGTCTGTCCCCTCCCAGTTCTTGCTGCACCCCCAGCCTGCCTGTTGACAGGACAGAGCAAGAAGTTGAGATGTCCTTGGCTTAGTACAAGCACTGCTCTGCAATAATTAAAACATCGGGGTGTTATCAGCACTCTTCTCATTCTAAGCCAAAGCATAGCATTCCACCGGCTACTAGGAACAAAATTAACTCTGTTCTAACTGAAACCAGGACATCTATCCACCCCTTATTCCATACCATTTATGTCATGCTCAGGTTACACTCTTTTCCATACATTCTAGTTAGTCACCATTTTTATCTAGGGTATATAGTAGTCATGATAGTGATAACATACAATATTATATAGTAATTAACATGGTACAATCCAATTCATGGGCTGTTCTCACCCAGTATTAAATCCCCTTGAGGTACACACCGGACCTCTCCGTTCTTTTGCATCACCCACCATGTATATCCAGGTCCCTGAGCAAAAGCAATTCCACGAATGGGTTTGCCTTTTCCTGAGGCAGGAGTAGCCCAGACCGTTTTACCCAGCATATTTCTTACATGCACTACAGGAACTTTATCCCCATCTACAGTACGTAACAGGTTTGATTGGGCAGGTCCAGTTCGGTTGGCGGATCCCCTAGTATTGACTAACCAGGTGGCCTTTGCCAAATGCGTATCCCAATTTTTGAACGTCCCAGCACCCATTGCTTTCAATGTAGTCTTTAACAGTCCATTATATCGTTCAACTTTCCCGGAGGCTGGTGCATGATAGGGGATGTGATACACCCACTCAATACCATGCTCTTTGGCCCAAGTGTCTATAAGGTTGTTTCGGAAATGAGTTCCATTGTCTGACTCTATTCTTTCTGGGGTGCCATGTCGCCATAGGACTTGTTTTTCAAGGCCCAGGATAGTGTTCCGGGCGGTGGCATGAGGCACAGGATATGTTTCCAGCCATCCAGTGGTTGCTTCCACCATTGTAAGTACATGGCGCTTGCCATTGCGAGTTTGAGGGAGTGTGATGTAATCAATCTGCCAGGCCTCTCCATATTTATATTTCAGCCATCGTCCTCCATACCAAAGAGGCTTTGACCGTTTGGCTTGCTTGATTGCAGCACATGTTTCACAGTCATGAATAACCTGTGTTATAGTGTCCATGGTCAGGTCCACCCCTCGATCACGAGCCCATCTGTATGTTGCATCTCTACCTTGATGGCCTGAGGTGTCATGGGCCCATCGGGCTATAAATAATTCACCTTTATGCTGCCAATCCAGGTCCACCTGAGCTACTTCAATCTTAGCAGCCTGATCCACCTGCTGGTTGTTTTGATGTTCTTCAGTAGCCCGATTCTTGGGCATATGAGCATCTACGTGGCGTACCTTTACAGCCAGGTTCTCCACCCGAGCAGCAATATCTTGCCACAATGCAGCAGCCCAGATGGGTTTGCCCCTGCGCTGCCAGTTGTTTTGCTTCCATTGCTGTAACCATCCCCACAGGGCATTTGCTACCATCCATGAATCAGTGTAGAGATAGAGAACCGGCCATTTTTCTCGTTCAGCAATGTCTAAAGCCAGCTGAATGGCCTTTACTTCTGCAAACTGACTCGATTCACCTTCTCCCTCAGCAGCTTCTGCAACTCGTCGTGTAGGGCTCCATACAGCAGCCTTCCATCTCCGATGCTTCCCCACAATACGACAAGACCCATCAGTGAACAGGGCATATTTCTTCTCATTCTCTGGTAACTGGTTGTACAGTGGGGCTTCTTCAGCACGACCCACCTCCTCCTCTGATGATATCCCAAAGTATTTGCCTTCTGGCCAGTCCATAATCACTTCCAATATCCCTGGGCGACTGGGGTTTCCTATTCGAGCCCGCTGAGTAATCAGTGCAACCCACTTGCTCCATGTAGCATCGGTTGCATGATGTGTAGGGGAGACCCTTCCTTTGAACATCCAGCCTAGTACTGGCAATCAGGGTGCTAGGAGGAGCTGCGCTTCAGTACCGACCACCTCCGAAGCAGATCGAACTCCTTCATATGCTGCCAATATTTCCTTTTCCGTTGGAGTGTAGCGGGCCTCAGATCCTCGGTATCCCCGACTCCAAAACCCCAGGGGCCGACCTCGAGTTTCCCCAGGTTCTTTCTGCCAGAGGCTCCAGGTGGGGCCGTTCTCCCCGGCTGCAGTGTAGAGCACATTCTTCACTTCTGGTCCTGTTCGGACTGGCCCAAGGGCTACTGCATGAACTATTTCCTGCTTAATTTGTTGAAAGGCCTGCCGTTGCTCAGGGCCCCACTCAAACTCATTCTTCTTATGGGTTACTTGGTAAAGCGGGTTTACGATCAGACTGTAATTTGGAATGTGCATTCTCCAAAACCCCACAACACCTAGGAAAGTTTGTGTTTCTTTTTTGCTAGTTGGTGGAGACATAGCTGTTATTTTGTTGATCACATCCATTGGAATTTGACGACGTCCATCTTGCCATTTTATTCCTAAAAACTGGATCTCTCGTGCAGGTCCTTTGACTTTATTTTGTTTTATGGCAAAACCAGCTTTCAGAAGGATTTGGACTATTTTCTTTCCTTTCTCGAAAACTTCCTCTGCTGTGTCACCCCACACAATAATGTCATCGATGTACTGCAAGTGTTCAGGAGCTTCCCCCTGCTCCAGTGCAGATTGAATCAGTCCATGGCAAATGGTAGGGCTGTGTTTCCACCCCTGGGGCAGCCGATTCCAAGTATATTGGACTCCCCTCCAAGTGAAAGCAAATTGTGGCCTGCACTCTGCTGCTAGAGGGATGGAGAAAAATGCATTAGCGATATCAATTGTGGCGTACCACTTGGCTGCCTTCGATTCAAGTTCGTACTGGAGTTCCAGCATGTCCGGCACTGCAGCACTCAATGGTGGCGTGACTTCGTTCAGGCCACGATAGTCCACTGTTAGTCTCCACTCACCATTAGACTTTCGCACTGGCCATATGGGACTATTGAAAGGTGAATGAGTCTTGCTGATCACTCCTTGGCTCTCCAATTGACGAATTAGCTTATGGATGGGAATCAGGGAGTCTCGGTTAGTGCGATATTGCCGCCGGTGCACAGTTGTAGTAGCAATGGGCACTTGCTGTTCTTCGACCCTCAGCAACCCCACAACAGAGGGGTCCTCTGAAAGACCAGGCAAGGTAGATAATTGTTTAATGCCCTCTGTCTCTAAGGCAGCTATACCAAAAGCCCAGCGGAACCCTTTTGGGTCCTTGAAATATCCTCTTCTAAGATAGTCTATGCCAAGGATACATGGAGCATCTGGGCCAGTCACGATGGGATGCTTTTCCCACTCATTCCCAGTCAGACTCACTTCAGCCTCCAATACAGTCAACTGCTGAGATCCCCCTGTCACTCCACAAATACAGATGGGCTCTGGCCCTTTATAGCTCGATGGCATTAGAGTACATTGTGCACCGGTGTCTACTAAAGCCTTATACTTCTGTGCGTTTGACGTGCCAGGCCATCGAATCCACACAGTCCAATAAACTCGATTGTCCCTTTCCTCCCCCTGGCTGGAGGCAGGGCCCCCCTAATCCTGGTCAGAATCTTCTTCAATTCTGGGTTTGAAGGACTGTCTGCTGGAAGTTGGAGCAGCAACCTTTTCAGAGAATCCCTTTTTCCCGATTGTTTTCTTTTGCAACTCACGTACCCGTGCCTCTAGGGTTGCGGTGGATTTTCCATCCCATTTTCTCATGTCCTCTCCATGGTCTCGTAAGTAAAACCACAGGGTGGCACGGGGTGAGTACCCACCATATTGTCTTCTTTGTGTAGATGACCGCCTACCCCTGATAGCTGAGACACTGCTTTGTACAGGTGCGAAGGAGAATAATCTCTCTTCAAGTTGGTGAACCTTTTCAGAAAGTTTCTCCCAAGTATTCTCTTTTGGTCGGTGGACACTGGTTTGTTCAGGTGGGGAGGAAGATAGATTCTCTTTAAGTTGGTGGAACTCTTCAGAAAGTTTCTCCACAGCTGAGACGCAGGCCTGTAAGGAAGAGGAGAGACTTTCTTCGTACTGCCGGAGTTGTTTAGCCACTTCATCTATTATGGGTTCCTCATCCTTTTTCCAGGCCATTACTGCCAATGAGCTGGCATATGATGATGGTGCACTCCGTACAAACTTCCGCCACATGGGTCGTGTACACCTGACTCCATCTGGATCTTTGGATGTTTGTCCGGGGACTGGATCCTCATAAATCACTTCCCGTACGGCTAATTCCCTCAGGTACTGGATTCCCTTCTCCATAGTGGTCCACTTGCCTGGTACACATAAAAGTTCTTCCTTGAAGGGATACCTTTCCCTCACAGCTGAGAGGAGACGCCTCCAGAGGCTGAGAGATTGTGCTCCATTTGCAATTGCTTTGTCAATGCCTGCGTCTCTAGCAAGGGATCCCAGCCGTCTGGCTTCAATGCCAGACAATTCCACACAATTGGCTCCAGCGTCCCAACACCGGAGCAGCCAGGTGACAAGCTGCTCACCTATACAGCGACCAAAATCTTTTCGCACATCTCGTAACTCACGCTCGCTTAGGTTTCGGGTAGTTATTGTTGCTTTTTCGGCGTCGTCATCTTCCTCCACCTGAAGCCCTGATGGCCCAGCATCGTCGTCTCCATCAGATTTGGCAGAAGATTCTCTGCGTTCTAAACGACCTGAATCTCTATACCATCTTTTCATCTTGTGTACTGGGGCTACTTGCACTGCTACAGCTCGTCTCTCTGGCCCCGTTACAAGGTCTGCCACAGGGATTGGAATACCCTCTGCAGGGTCGACTTGTACTGCTACAGCTCGTTTCTCTGACCCGGTTACAGGGCCTGCCACAGGGGTTGGAATACCCCCGGCAGGGTCGAGTTGCACTGCAACAGCTCGTTTCTCTGACCCGGTTACAGGGCCTGCCACAGGGGTTGGAATACCCCCGGCAGGGTCGACTTGCACTGCTACAGCTCGTTTCTCTGACCCAGCCACAGGAGCTGGAGCAGCTGCAGGAGCTGGAACTGGAGTGTCTGCAGGAGCTGGAGGTGGAGCAGCTGCAGGACCTGGAACTGGAGTGTCTGCAGGAGCTGGAACTGGAGCGGCTGCAGAGTCCACCGTAGGAGTCGCAGTGGCCATTGGATCTGTCACAGGACTTGGAGTGGCCGCAGGGTCTGTCACTAAGTTGATAGCAGTATCAATGGCAGCTCGATAGGCATGAGCCAGGCCCCAGCACGTTATAATGATTTGTGTTACTTTGGAACTGCCAGAGTCATGACACCTTTTTTTCAAACATTCTGCCAGTTTTTTAGGATTTTTCAGTTGTTCAGGGGTGAATTTCCAAAATACTGGGGGTGCTAACTGCTCTAAATGTCTGCCCATATCCTCCCATACTCCCTGCCACCCACAACTATACTGCCTCCGGGTAGATCTCCGAATGAGCTTCCCAAATAGTTGTTTAACTTTAAGCAAAACCTGAAGCACATTCAGGAGGCATAAGAGCAAAACCATGCTGGTCTGAGTATCCCAAGGATATTCAATATCTTGGAGAGCTATTGTAACAAGCTCGGAAGATAAGAGGGTGGTGAAGGAGAAAGGGAGGGTGATCAAAGAGGATAAGGGGGTGGTGAAGGAGAAAGGGAGAGTGATCGAGTAAGGGAAAATATCTTCCCCTTTCCCCTCCACAGATTCACTCCCTGATGAAAAGAAACAACAGGTATAATTGCTAATAGTTTCCAAGATACGGTTTCCAAAGTATAAAGTCGACGATGTTACTGAGTACAAATACCAAGTTAGAGTCATAACCAGATATTTCATCGTCTCATAAGCCACTGTTACAAGACACAGTACCATAATGGTCTGAAACCAGGGCCTGGACAGGATAAACAACATGACAGAGAGCACATACGGAAAATAATGTGCTATAATGCCCAATTTGAAAAACAGGCGTAGCAGACTTGAGATTAAAGCAATCAGCATTATGACAAGTGACTATTAAGCAGGTCTAATACTTATAACAATCTTAGTTTAACACACTCTGATCAGGTCTGCCGTTATCTTAACCTTTCGTGCCCCACGTTGGGCGCCAAAAAGACTGTAGTGGTTTAACCCGGCCGGCAGCTAAACACCACACAGCCGTTCGCTCACCCTCCCCCCTCCCTCTCCGGGACGGGGGAGAGAAATGGAAAGTGAGGCCTGTGAGTTGAGATAAAGACAGTTTAATAAGACAAGGAAATAATAATTGTAATAATAATAATTATAGTAATAATAATAATAATGATACAATGATGATAATAGTACTACTAGTAATAACATGTACAAACAAGTGATGCACAATGCAATTGCTCACCACCCGCTGACCGATGCCCAGCCTAACCCCGAGCAGTCCCGCCAGCCCTCCCCCCGGCTAGCCACCCTATATATTGTTTAGCGTGACGTCAGATGGTATGGAATACCCCTTTGGCTAGTTTGGGTCACCTGTTCTGGGTCTGTCCCCTCCCAGTTCTTGCTGCACCCCCAGCCTGCCTGTTGACAGGACAGAGCAAGAAGTTGAGATGTCCTTGGCTTAGTACAAGCACTGCTCTGCAATAATTAAAACATCGGGGTGTTATCAGCACTCTTCTCATTCTAAGCCAAAGCATAGCATTCCACCGGCTACTAGGAACAAAATTAACTCTGTTCTAACTGAAACCAGGACACAGGGTTAGAAAGAGGGTAAAATAACGTTTGACTTCCCATGTGTAGGGATATTTGGGAGTAGTTAGCACCTTTGATACTGTTCCAATCGGAGGCATTTTCACTAGCACAGGTTGTCCAGTGTAAAACCCTGTAGGATGTTCTTCTGGTTTATAATAAACCTTTGGGGTGATTGTATTGGTAGATGCACAGAAGGCTTTCACTATCTCTGCCGTGTTTGGAACTGCGACAGTCAAAGGTGTGGCGTTTAACTGTCTGTAATCCAATGTAAAATGATATTGCCTGGTTGGTTTCTTTACTGGCCACACCGGTGAATTGTAAAGTGAATGAGTCCTTTTAATAATGCCTCTTTCTTCCAATTCTGTTACCACCCTGTCAATCCCCATAAGCGGTGCTGCTGGCAACAGATATTGCCGAACATTAGTAATTTGAAAGGGGGTTAAGGGTATGGATGTTTGTAACAGACTCCATCTCACTGTGCCTGAATCCCTTTGATGTGTCGTGAAACTCCACACAGTTCCATAAGGGAGTCTCCACATTTTCCCATGCAATATGTTAAATCCTAAAATATTAGTATATGCAGCACTGTCTGCAAAAGCAAGCTAGCATGCATGAAATACACAGGCATACAACCTGGCTACTAATGCGTTAAAAGGCACAAAGATTCTATAGAGATTTCAAAGTTTCCTGGGGAGACACTTGGTATAACCAAGTGTTCAAATCTTACCCAAAGGCATCCGAGTGTGTGTGTGTGTGGGGGGGAAGAGCCAGTCAACTGTGGGAAAGGAATTTGCAGGTGGCTTTATGCTGTTTCACATCCCTGAATTAGAGATGAAGAAACAAGCGGTAGAAACAGAAACTTGAGCAAGGTCGAGATAAAGTAACTTGGCTACAGTGTTAAAGATGAGCTTTGGGCAGTGGCCAATTGCTGGCTGGCTCAAGGTGCGTGTCTGAGGGTCTCTAACCAATTGTATGACAGATTCGGGCGCGTGAAGAGTGCATGGGACTACGGGGAAAGTATATGTAGTAGTGAAAAATGGCAATAAACGTCTCCTGTTCAAGAGCCATCAGGAGTCTGTGTCTTTCATCCCTTCAGTCAACCGATTGCAGAAGTCACAATGTTCCCTAACATCCCCTCTCTCTTAAGCCAATTTATATTATTTTTCTGTCTTTTAGGTGGAGATTGAGTTACTCTAGTCATACATACCTTTGTTATGATAGGTGCTAAATTTTCTTGCTTTTGTTTGAAGGTATAGTGTCTGAGAAATTCAGAGCGCATGCTCAGTGAGGGGTGGTCACACCTTGGAGGCGGGTAGCTTTTGGACTGGAGGTGTGTTTTGATCTTATCTGTTCTGATGTATCTTCAAGTTCCCATCTTATCACAGAGCCTGGCCATGGTGTCTTCACTCCACTCCACCCTCCATACAGTTCCTCTTAGAGTAAGCACACCAGGTTCCCCTAGTGCGATAATATCTAAGGTTAGAGGCCTAGGGAATGCTTAGGTAATGCAGATAAAGCTTCTTCAATGATGTACATTTTCTTTAAAATGTGAATATTAGTTTAATTTTCCTAGTCACCTTAGGCAATTACTCCACAAGCACCTTCCCCCATTCACTCTCTTCCACGTCTTCCCTGCCCTGAGTGGCATGGGGGGGGGGGGGGAGTGGGGGCTGTGGTTGGTCCACGGTACTTAATTTACACCACTCCTTCATGGTTGCTGTCATCCCTTCTCCAGCATGGGGTCCCTCCTGTGGGGTGCCGACCTTCCTGTGCTGGTCCTGTGTGGGTTTCTCCACAGGCAGCGGTTCTTTGGGAGCTGCTCCAAGTGTGAGTCTGTGTCATGGGGTCCATCCGTCAGGAGGGGGTTGCTCCAGCTTGGGACTACCACGGGCAGCAGATCCCTCCCCTGATCACGTTCTCCTGCATGGGCTCCTCTCCACAGGCTGCAGCTTGGAGATCTGCTACACTGTAGTACAACATGTGCTGCGGGGGCGGGGGGGGGGGGGGGAGGGACAGAGGGACACACATGACAGCTTGCTCCACCATGGGCCTCTCTGTGGGCTGTGGGGGTGCGGCTTCAGCTCCAGCACCTGGAGCACCTCCTCCCCCTCCTTCTTCACTGACCTTGGTGTCTGTAGAGAGGTTTCTCACTACTCACTTTCCCAGCTGCTGTTGTGCAGCAGTTGTTTTCTTTCTTTCCTTCTCCTTTTCTTGGATGCGCTCTCACAGAGGCACAGTGTTGGTCATGGCTCGGCTCGGGCCAGTGGCAGGGTTCCTTTACAGCTGGATGAAACTGGCCCTTTTCTAACATGGGGGTAGAAGGGACTGGGATAACAGTGCTACTTTTTGGGGACACCAAGCTGAGAGTAGGGGATAAAAAGATTGGCTGCCCTGAACAAAGTGCTTACCTTTGGCACTTGTCCGAATTCAAATGGTGCCAAGAAAAGATGTGGGAGTTTGAACATATGAAATATTATTTAGATTGCTGTACCTGGACAAAGGGAATGAATTACCTCAAACTGAGTGTCGTGGTTCCGCTCGAGTGGGCAGCCGAGCTCCACCACAGCCGCTCTCTCACTCCCCCTCCTCAAAGAGGAATGGGGAGAAAATATGTGAAAAAGGCTCAAAGGTTGAGATAAGGATGAGAAGATCACTCAGTAATTATTGTAACGGGCAAAACAGACTCAGCATAGGGAGATAGTAAGATTTATTGCCTATTACTAACAAGCTAGAGAAGTGAGAAACAAAGGAAAGAAACCAAAAGCACCTTCCCCCCCCATCCACCCTCTTCCACCTCCTCCCCCCGAGCAGCGCAGGGGAACGGGGGAATGGGGGTTATGGTCAGTCTACAGCGCTTCTTCTCTGCCACTGTTCTCGGTCACTCTCGTCCCCTGTGCTGTGGGGTCCCACCCACGGGATACAGCCCCTGATGAACTGATCTGGCATGGGCTTCCCACAGGCAGCAACTCTTCCAGAGCTGCTCCAGATATGGGTCCGTACCACGGGGTCCATCCCTCAGGAGCAAACTGCTCCAACCTGGGTCCCCCACAGACAGCAGCTCCTGCCAGGTCACCTGCTCCTGCGTGGGCTCCTCTCCATGAGCTACAGGTCCGGCCAGGAATCTGCTCCGGCAGGGGTCTTCCACAGGCCGCAGCCTCCGTCGGTGCAGGGCCACCTGCTCCACCGTGGTCTCCTCCACGGGCTGCAGCGTGGAACCCTGCTCCACCGTGGTACTCCATGGGCTGCAGGGGGACATCCTGCTTCACCATGGTCCTCACCACAGGCCGCAGGGGACTTCTGCTCCGGCGCCTGGAGCACCTCTCCCCCTCCTTCTTCACTGACCTTGGCGCCTGCAAGGCCGTTCCTCACTCCTCTCACTCTCCCAGCTGCTGTGTGGCGCAGCATTTTTTTTCCCTGCCTTAAATATGCTCTCACAGAGGCGCAAAACAACATCGCTTATTGGCTCGGCTCAGGTCAACAATGGGGCCCTTACCAAACATGGGGGCAGCTTCTAGCTCCTTCTCACAGAAACCACCCCTATGGCCCCCTGTTACCAAAACCTTGCCAGGTAAACCCACTACACTGAGACAAAAGATGCTCTTCTTAAGAGCTATATACTTGGGCTTTGTCATCTCTCAGGACCCGTGGATTGTTAGTTCAGACCCCACCCTTGGAAGCCCCAATCCATCCATTCCGAGCAGGAGATTGTGTTCTGATATGAAGAAGGATGGGATTGAAGCTACAGCCTGAGTGGAATGGATAATTCCAGGTACTCCTGACTACTGAGATGACAGCAAGAGAAATGGTGGACTCATTACACTCATTACACCTGGGTGAAGATATCAGTTGACCCTGAGACCTGAGAGACTGTTCCTAGAAGAGAACCTTTAAAATTAAAAATTATTAGGAGGTGTGAATCATAGTTGTAAACTAACCTTTAACTTCTCCTTAGGAAAAAGTAATGAATGCCACATATAACTGAGGAAAAGAGCAGGGAGAAAATTTATTCTGCTTTTCTAATTGCTTTGTCGATGCCCACTTCCCTAACAAGGGATCCCAGCAGCCTGGCTTCTCCCCCCTCTAATTCCAGACTATTAGTTCCGCTGTCCCAGCAACTGAACAGCCAGGTGACAAGGTACTCACCTGGACAATGACTGAAATCTTTTCGTATATCTCAGAGCTCATGCTGGGATAGGCATCAGGTAGTTATTGATGCTTTTATGGTATCTTCTTCGTCTTCCTGTTCCTCCGCTGGCACATCCATTTCAGAGTAGCATGTCTCGTCTTCTTCTTCCTCCCCAGTCTGAGTATCACAGAACCACAGAATTGAAGGGGTTGGAAGGGACCTTGAAAGATCATTGTGTTATAAATCGCTCAGTCTTCAAAATAGGATTAAATAAAAAAATAGGATTTATTAAAAGAATAGAGGTAAGCAAACAGCGCTGGGTGCACCGGGAGTCTCCGCTCCACCAGGACGCACACCAGCCACATCAAGTAGCTGATTTTTATACTCCTAGACTAATACATATTCATTACTACTTCTAAAAAAAATAGGTTATTATAATTAGCATCCGGGGTCCAGTCCCTCCCACTGGAGCATGCGCATCAGTCTCCGGTGGTCCCTCTGGGGGTCTCTAGGGGTCTTTCATGCTGAAGGCTCGTAGTCTTCCTCTCCAAGTTTTTTTTCTTGTCCTTCCCCTTTGTCCTCCTTGGCACCGTGTCAAGTCTATACAGCCTCCCCTACAGGTCTTGTCTCCTAGCCGTCCTTCAGCTTCTTTTTTCTTCTTCTTAATCTCTTAGCCACCTGGCCAGATATCAGAGGCCTGCATAGTATCCCATAACAGTCACTGGTTGTTATCAGTTGTTCTGAAACCCCCAGACATCCAAGACTTCATACAAACACAAATATCTTTCTTATTGACACTTCACGAGTAATTAAAACATTCCTCACAGGCCATTCACAGGGACAGTCACATTTATAGCAGTATTAAGTTAATCTCGAAGAAGACAAAACAAAGAAAAACTGTAACTGTTAGAAATAGAAGTCCGGAATAACAAAGGCAAACAGATTCATAAATTTGAGAAGTATTTTCTGAAGACTTAACAAATTGACTAGAATGAGGGGGAGACTGGGACACACTATATCTGTGGTTCAAGAATTAAATTGCTAGTGCAGGACCCAGAGGCAGACTGTTCGTTATTGACACGAATTGTTAAAACATTCCTCACAATTGGGTCCAACCCCCCTTCCAAAGCAGGTTCCCTAGAGCAGTCTGCCCAGGTAGGCGTCCAGATGGGCCTTAAATATCTCCAGAGAAGGAGACTCCACAACCTCCCTGGGCAGCCTGTTCCAGTGCTCCGTCACCCTCACCGTGAAGAAGTTCTTTCTCATGTTGGTGCAGAACTTCCTGTGCTCTATCTTGTGGCCATTACCCCATGTCCTGTCCCCACAAACCACTGAAAAGAGGTTGGCCAAATCCCTCTGTCTCCCACACCTCAGATATTTGTATACACTGAGGAGATCCCCTCTCTGTCTTCTCTTCTCCAGGCTGAACAGACCCAAGTCTCTCAGCCTTTCTTCATAGGGAAGATGCTCCAGGCCCCGTATTATCTTTGTGGCCCTCCGCTGGACTGTAGCAGACCTGACCCAGCACCAACCCCTGGGGAATACTGCTAGTCACAGGTCTCCATCCGGACTCTGCACTGCCGATCACCACCCTCTGAGCTCAGCCAGTCAGCCAGTTCTCAACCCACCTTACCGTCCTCTTGTCTATCCCACGCTTTCTCAGCTTTGCTATCAGGATGTCGTGGGAGACAGTGTCAAAAGCCTTGCTAAAATCAAGGTAGATGACATCCACTGCTCTCCCCTCATCTACCCAGCTGGTGATGCCATCATAGAAGCCAATGAGGTTGGTCGAGCACGATTTCCCCTTGGTGAATCCATGCTGACTACTCCTCATAACCTTCTTCTCTTCCAATTGCTTGGAAATGGCCTCCAGAACAAGCTTTTTCCAACACCTTTCCAGGTGAGACTGACTGGCCTGTAGTTTCCTGGATCTTTCTTCTTGCCCTTCTTGAAGACCGGAGTGACATTGGCTGTCCTCCAGTCTTCAGGCACCTCTCCTGTTTTCCAAGACCTGTCAAAGATGATAAAGAGCAGTTTGGCAATCACCTCCGCTAACTCCCTCAGCACACGTGGATGCATCCCATCGGGGCCCATGGATCTGTGTGCATTGATCCCACTCAGACACTCCCGAACCACTCCCTCCTCAACCAGAGGGGAGCTCTCCATTTCCCAGACTCTCTCTCCTCCCTCCAGGGTCCAGGAGTCCCGAGGGGGAGTCTTTGAAGCAAAGACCAAAGCGTTCCCTGTTACCAGGACATCCCCCTCATTCAGCAGGGGACCCACATTATCCCTAGTCTTCCTTTTACTGTTTACATACTTAAAATAATAATAATAATAATAATAAAATCTTATTATCCTTTATCTCCTTTGCCAGCTTCATCTCCAGGTGGGCTTCAGCCTTCCTCATTGCATCCCTGCAGGCCCTGACAACACTCCTAAACTCCTCTCAAGGGGACAGGGACTTTTTCCACATTACACAGACCTTCTTCTTCCTTTTGATCTTATCGATGAGCTCCTTGCTCATCCATGCAGGTTTCCTACCCCCCTTCCCTGATTTCCTACTCTTAGGGATGCACCAATCCTGAGCTTGGAAGAAGTGCTGTTTAAATGTAGCCCAGCTCTCACATGCACCTTTGCTTTCTAGCAACCTATCCCAAGAGATACCCCCAAGCAAGTCCCAGAAGAATTTGAAGTTGTCTCTCCGAAAGTCCAGGGTAGCAATCCTGCTTTTAGCCTTACTTCTTCCACCAAGTTCCATCTTGAACTCCACCATCTCATGGTCGCTGCATCCAACCTTCACATCCCTAACAAGCCCATCCCTGTTGGTAAGGACAAGGTCCAGGAGCACCCCCCACCTCGTTGGCTCCTCCACCACCTGCGTCAGAAAATTGTCTTCAACGCATTGTAGGAACCATTTGGACTGCACATGCCTGGCCGAGTTGCTTACCCAACAGATGTCTGGATAATTGAAGTCCCCCATGAGAACCAGTGTCTGTGATTGTGAGGCTATTACCAGCTGCTTGTAGAAGGCCTCATCAACCTCCTCCTCCTCCTGATCTGGTGACCTGTAGTACACCCCCACAGCAGCGTCCCCCATACCAGCCCACCCCTTAATTCTCACCCACAAGCTCTCCACTTGTCCTTCACCCTCCCCCAGATGGAGATGGGTACACTCTATTTGCTCCCTCACATAAAGGGCAACCCCATCCCCTCGCTTCCCCAGCCTGTCTTTCCTAAAAAGGACATAGCCCTCCATGACAGCATTCCAGTCATGCGAGCTGTCCCACCATGTCTCAGTGATTGCAACGAGATCGTGGCCCCACGTCCGAACACAGATCTCGAGCTCATCCTGTTTATTACCCATGCTCCGTGCACTGGTATACAGGCACTTTAGGGAAGCAGCAAGCACAGTTACCCCTGGAGGGATGCAAGAAGAAGATTCCGGACAGGGTATTGGGATCATTACCTTCTCTGAGGAGCCCTTGGACGATCCTATGGGACAACTCAGAGGTTTTTCCCTACTATCTTCAACAGTGACAGCAGTGACAACTTCCCCCATCCCTTCTCTGTCACTTTTAGCTCCCCTCCCTTCCCCTGTCAAACCTAGTTTAAAGCCCTGGTAATCAGCCCAGAGAGCTTGTTCTCCAATACACTTGTGCCCCACTTGCTGAGTTGAAGTCGGTCAGCAGCCCACATACCCAGCTTCTCAAAGGGCTGCCCAAGATCGAAATACCCAAATCCTTGGTCCAGACACCACCCCCTCAGCCAGTTGTTCACCTGTCCCATTCTCCTCCTTCTTTCTGGGTCCCGATCACCCAGAGGTGGAGGACAGAGGAGAACACTACCTGCACCCCTGATCCCTTCAACAGCCTTCCCAGGGATGCAAAGTCCTTTTTAATATTCCTCATTTTTCTAGTTGCAGCTTCCCAGGATCCAACCTGAATGACAACAAAAGGATAGTAATCCTCCGGTTTAATGAGCTGTGGCATAGCCTTCCTAACGTCTCTGACACGTGCCCCAGGAAGACAGCACATCTCTTTGGATAGGTTATCTGGGCGACAAATGGGATCCTCAGGGCCCCTCAGCAAGGAGTCTCCGATCACTAAGACTCTCCGTTATTTTTTTGTGGCACTGGTTGTGATGCAGTGCTCCCCCTGGCCCCGATCCCTATGCTCAGTACTTCCCCCAATCTTGACACGCTTTGCAGGGTTGCTTCCCGGGTTTGGACTACTGTCCAGACCTTCAACCTCATCCTTTTCCTGCCTGAGAGCCTCAAATCTATTACCCAGGAACACCGTGGGGGTTGGTGGCACCGTGGGTGTCGGGGGCAAACGTTTCTTTCTGCTTCGAGCTGAGATGAGGGTCCAGCCCCTTTTCTCTTATGATTGGTCAAGCCCTCCGTCCTGCATGTGATCAGCTGGGTCAGCTACTACCCCTTGCAGGTACTTAGGAGGGGGCTGCTAGGCATCAGCAGGGGCAGGTTGACACCTCCTATCTGTCACCCTCAGAGACTCCCAGGAACTCCTCAGGCTGCCGATTTCTCGCTGCAGCCCAGCCTCCTGCTCAAGGAGTCCCTTAAGCAGGGCACACCTGCACCCATGACAGCCCTCTCTTCCTTCAGGACCCAGGGGGACCTCCAGATTCCGGAGCTCACCAGTCACCTGTCTGGACTGCCACTTCCCCCCTCAGTGCCCACGTGAGCCCAGAGAGGCCGCATCTCCTCTGTTTGGGTTGCCTCCTCGGACCAGCCGCTGCGACGGGTGCCCACCATGCTGAATTCTAGGTGCAAAGAGGCAGAGGAAAGGAGGGGAGGGGAGGGGGAGAGAAAGGGAGGTGGGAAAGGGAGGAGACGATCCTTATCGCACTCTTCCCTGCCCCGCCTGAACTGCCAAGCTGGTCCTGTTAGCGCATGCTGTTTGCAGCGCCCCCTAGGGACTACTTTTATAGCTCCAGGGGGTGGGTGGGCTCCTGTCACCCCTCGCTCCACCCTCAGCACGTCAACGCCCGCGGCGGCACAAGTACAGCTCCTGCCTGCTCAGGGGTCCGGGTCCGGGTCCGGGTCCGGGTCCGCGTCCGCGTCCGCGTCCGGGGCTGCGGCTCTGACCAAGCGTCTCTGACCAAGCGGCTCTGTGCCGTGTTACTGGGGGGGGGGGGGTTAGGGGTTGGCTCTGTTCGTCTCCCTGCCAGGAGCCCTCGCTGCAGCCGATCTGCGCGAGGTCCTCGTTAAAAAAGTAGTTTTTCTGTTTTCTAAATGACTTGACTTTCTCATCGTTTCATCTTGGATACAGGGGCAACTGACACTGGTACAGTTTATTTCCCTGGCTCAGCCTTGGGGCCCGTCTCAGGGACTGGAAAAGCTGCAGGGCCTTTTCCTGTTGGCCAGTTGCTCCTACTACATTTACAGACTAATTAACACAGAGAAAAAAGCTCCCGTAACCAACAAAAATTTCAAGCCTCTATCTTCATTTCCTAACTAGGGGACCTGCTAGGGTAGATGCCCCAGGTCCCCGTCATTCCTGACTGTTCTAAGTTTATCCTGCAGCCTAAAAAAATTTCTTTCTTATATCAGGGGCCGATTGCCCTAGAAAGAGGCTGTCCAATTGCCTCTGTTTCCTGAAGCCAGGTCCAATTTTTTTTTTTTTTTTTTCCATTGCATTTCAAAGTTGGTCCAAAAATTCCATAGGCATAGGAATAATTCCAATATTCCAACCCAAGGCTGAGATCTCAAAATCATGGGTGTGAGCCCTCTGGGGCAGAGGGACCATGATGGGTCCCAGAGAGTTGTCATGGAAACAGAAGAGCAGTTAACTCTTAAAACAACCTGAGTTGATGAGTGAGCTCAAATTGCCAATGGGACCGCTCAGGAAACTGTAGGCGATTGCATTCCCCTGACCAACCCCACCACTGAGACCATAATCACCCTGGAAATAATGAACGGTAGATACCAAAATCTGGTTAAATTGGGAATTGAGAATCTGTTCCAACAAGGTCCAAAAGAAACCCCTATGGAATTTTTGGACCAACTTTTAAATGCAATGGAAAACAAAACAAAACAAAACAAACAAATAAACAAACAAAAAGAAGAATTTGGACCTGGCTTCAGAATACAAACAGAGGCAATTGGCTAGCCTCTTTCTAAGGCAATTGGCTCCTGACATCAGAAAGAAATTGTCTTGGACTGCAGGCAGGAATGACATTTTCCCCTGTACTTGGCTCTGGTGAGGCTGCACCTCGAGTACTGTGTTCAGTTTTGGGCCCCTCGCTACAAGAAGGACATGGAGGTGCTCGAGCAAGTCCAGAGAAGGGTGACGAAGCTGGTGAGGGGTCTGGAGAACAAGTCTTATGAGGAGCGGCTGAGGGAGCTGTGTTTGTTCAGCCTGGAGAAAAGGAGGCTCAGGGGCGACCTTATTGCTCTCTACAGGTACCTTAAAGGAGGCTGTAGCGAGGTGGGGGTTGGTCTGTTCTCCCACGTGCCTGGTGACAGGACGAGGGGGAACGGACTAAAATTGTGCCAGGGGTGTTTTAGGTTGGATGTTAGGAAGAACTTCTTTACTGAGAGGGTTGTTAGACATTGGAACAGGCTGCCCAGGGAGGTGGTTGAGTCACCATCCCTGGAGGTCTTTAAAAGACGTTTAGATGTTGAACTTAGCGATATGGTTTAGTGGAGAACTTGTTAGTGTTAGGTCAGAGGTTGGACTCGACGATCTTGAGGTCTCTTTCAGCCTAGACAATTCTGTGATTCTGTGAAAGGGACCTGGGACTTCTATCCTAGCAGGTCCACTGACCAGGGGACACATTTCACATCTAAGGCGTTACGGGACTTAACCACTGCCCTAGGCATTAAATGGTAATACCATACTTCATGGCATCCACAAAGGTCAGGACGAGTTGAGAGAATGAATCAAACGATTAAACAACAATTGGCTAAATTAATGATTGAAACCCAACTGTCTTGGATAAAATGTTTGCCATTGGCATTATTGCATATTAGGACTATGCCCCATAGTGAAACAGGTATCTCACCTTATGAGATATTATATGGAATGCCGTATTCCCAAGGAATGCCATTGGATTATTCGTTGATAGAGAATTATGAAAGCCAGAAATATGTGATCATGACAGGGAAACAGCTACAACAATTAAGGGAAAAGGGAATTTTAGCACAAAACGCCCCACTGGGGTTTGCAATTCATAAGATACAACCAGGAGACAAGGTCTTAATAAAAACCTGGAGGGAAGAATCACTGAACCCCTGATGGGAGGGACTGTACCTTGTTTTACTTACTACTGAAACAGCTGTGAGAACAGCAGAAAGGGGTTGGACCCATGCATCCAGAGTAAAGGGACCAGTAACTACCGAAGCTTGGAGGATTGAGTCCGCTCCTGGGGAACTGAAACTAAGGCTAAAGAAGAACTAATATTCTGGCAACGAGGCTCTGTACAAATTAAGGGCACCAGATAAAGGGGACAAGCCTGAAGGGAGGAAAGGGAGAAGGCAAGACCGGGGCAGGACCCTCCACTGCGGCGTGTATGGTCTACCGAGGGAGGCAACCCCTATGGGTATTGACTGCTGAGTGAGAGGGCCTCGACCGGACTTCTCCCACACTAAGGTCAGGTTGTCCCGAGAAAATAACATTGAGATTATTTTTCCAGGAGCTGGATCTCCCTGATAGGCTGAACAAGTAACACAAGCCCAAATCGACCCTGAAAGCGGGCCCAACCCCTTGACTGAAGGCGTTTGCATATTATGATCCAGCTACATGGGCAGAAGACGGATCCTGAGGCTATAGGACCCCTATATATGCTTAATAGAATAATTAGGTTACAAGCTGTAGTAGAAATAGTTGTAAATAAAACCGGAGATGCACTTGGATTAATTGCAAAACAAAATACCAAGATGAGAACTGCTTTGTATCAAAATCACTTAGCTTTGGATTATTTACTAGCACAAGAAGGAGGAGTCTGTGGAAAATTTAAGCTTAATAATTGCTGTTTGGAGGTTGATGATGAAGGAAAAGCTGTAAATGAACTTGTAAAAAAAAATGAAAATTGGACATGTCCCAGTTCAAACCTGGAATGGAATCGATCTAGGAGAATTATGGGGGGGACTTTATGGGCAGTGATTGGCTTACTAAAATAGGGATGGTTTTATTGTGGAAATGTGGAGGATTGTTAAAAATTCCATGTTTAATACCTTGTATTACCAGACTAATACACTCGTGTTGCAGGAAGAACGGCCGAAAGCATGACAGACACTAGTATGGTCAGATCATGCTCCATTTTATTATTCGAATAGCCTGACTTTTATAGTGGACTTAACAGGGGCAGATAGTGTCTCACACAAGATTATTGGTCAAAAGCACTCAGACAAACAACTGCAAGAAAACAACGCCACCTGCAAGAAAACAACCCCCTTGTGATTAGTAGTCACATAGATCCTATCCTTGAAGCCAGCTGCTGGCAACAATATTTTTCTAAATTCCTCAATTGGGCGATGTGGGGACACTGTCATGGGAACTTCTCATAGTCGCCCTGGTAGCTTGGTTTGCTCAGCTGCAGCAAGTCATGGCCTCCTTGCTGTTTCAAAAAACACTCAACAATTCCCCCTTTTTCTTTTTGAGCAAACCAAGCCCGATGTAACAGTTTTGCAAGTAACCCTTTAACCACATTTATTACAATACAACACGCAATGATGATTAACACCACAACAAACAGAATCCTTAATCCCTCTTTGATTAATCCCAGTAACCATCTATGCATTGTTTCAAACAAATCTGTGAGCCATTGATTGAAAGGATTGATATCATATTGAATCTTTCTCATGTGCTCTTTCAGGAAAGTAATGGATTTCTGAATTGACTCATCATGATCAGAAAGGTTCAAACAGCACATTCCCTCAAAGTCCTCACACCCATGCCCTTGAGCCAAAAGCAAGAAGTCAATAGCAGTTCGATCCTGTAAGAGCGCATATTGCAGACTCTTTTGATCTGGTAACATCTCAAGTATCTGTGTCGTGGCATTGGCTTGCTTCTTGGCCCAGCATACCAATTTTTCTAAGTTGTTAAGTGTGGCCGAAGAGGCCACTCCTGGCACTAAACTTGCCAATGCTGCTCTAGCTGCAACATCAAGCAATTCAACATTATAATTGCAATCCGGTGTGAGCAATGCCCATTTATGTCTAGTGATTTCACGCAACTGTGATAAGCTAGGAGCAAATATAGTGAGTTTATCTAAGTAACATGGACCTCCGATAGCATTTGCAGGGATACCTTGCCAGGCCCCATCCCCGCAAATCAGAAAAACATCAGGAGGTAAGGCCATAGCTGTACGATTGTTCCAAACACTATAGTTGTTACCCCTTGTCTCCGTGCCATAAGCCCCTAAACCCTGCCTTGCAGTGTCATTGTAATCACAGGCGTTACTTGTATTTCTGTACCCGTATGGCCCTTTCCAAGTTCCTGTAGCAGGATCTTGGTAATTCATTCTTATTTGTGGTAACACATTTGGTGCTGCTATATTTGTTGTTTGAAAATGAATGCTTGCAGGAGGGTCTTCTCCGTCACTAGTCAAACATAAATGATTCAAGACAACCAATGCCTCGGACAATCGCTCATCGATGTCCTTGATCTCTTTTAATCTCACTAATTGTTCCTTTAAAACCTGATGTGATCGTTCGACCATCACTTGGCCCGTGGGAGAATATGGAATACCTGTGATATGCTTTACTCCCCACATTTTCATAAATTTTCTAACACTTTTGCTGACATATGCTGGACCATTGTCCATCTTGATCTGCTGTGGCACTCCCATCATGGCAAAACAAACCGTCAGATGTCTAAACACATGGTGTCCTTTTTCTCCCCCCTGCACCTTTGCCCATATGAATCTTGAAAAAGTATCAATACTCACACGCACATATCTTTTAGTACCAAATTCCAGCACATGCGTTACATCCATTTGCCATACCTCAAGTGCCTTAACACCCCGTGGACTAATTCCCAAACCTAACCCTGGTCCATGATGACTACAGGAAGGGCACGCTCTTACTATTCCTTTCACCTCTGTCCAAGTAAATCCAAGCATTCTCCAAAGACCCTTTGCATTCTGATGGAGCATTTCGTGCGACACTCGCGCATGTGCAAAATCACTCTCAGGCCCCGCTGTGACTATACTCACCAACTTGTCTGCTCGTGAATTACCTTCTGCTAACCCAATCGAGAACTGATGACTACGTATATGGATAACACAGTAAGGTGCAGTTCTCCCTTGAATGGCATCTCACAGCTGCAGAAATAATGACAACAATCTGTCCCTCTTAGTTTGCCGTATCAAGGCATCCTCTATCCGGTTTTCCAAGTTGACAACATACAGAGAGTCTGAGACGATATTAATCGGCTCATGCATCCAGCACTGACAAGCCCAAACAACTGCAGACAATGCCAATGTTTGTAATGAATCCCGTTTCCCCCAGAATTATGTATTTCTCCCAACTTCCGTTCTCGTACCACACACACACAGCCTTCTTACTTGCTGCACCTGCATCAGTGTATACAATGCGACCCACCACTGGTCGGGATGAGAGTTGTGGTACTACTTGCCATTTATATGATCTTATGTCTTGCCAGAGAGGCCCCTTTGGAGTTCGGGAATGTACCAATCCTGGGTAACCTAACGCAGCTTCTTGTAGTGGTATGGATTGCTGTAAACACCATTCCAAATGATCCTGAGTAGATCCTGGCAGATCTCCTGGTTCCATCAGCAGACTAATATCTCCTGGTTCCTGACCACTGATCTCAATACTCCGCAAACGACCCTTACGTACTAACTCTGTGATAGCTTCTGCCCATGTTTGAACACTCGTTTTTGGCTGAATCGGTAGGAAAATCCATTTCAGGACTCGAAAATGCTGCCCTATCATTCCACCCTTGTTATCACCTGTTTCATTTATGCCATTCCTATTCCCAGTGCTGTTAATGTCAGTGGCATCCTCCTGATACTGTTTCTGTCTTTGGCACCCCTTACTCTCCCCCTTTCCTTTTTGCCACTGACCAATCACCGCAAATGGAAGAGACACATGATTGCTAATTAGGAAAGAGAGTGCAACGTCTGCTATACGTCTGCAAGCAGTGCCGGCTGCAACCTTAGAAGCTATTTGTGAAAGAGTCTGCCATTGGTCATTTGTTAGTGCAATCTGCTGCTCTGCACTCCTGTCCCGCAATAAAGGTAGTAATATAGCTAAGTCGCCATTAGTAATCCGTAAAATGTGGCGACCCCACTGAATGTTACCCAGGAACATTTGTACATTTATCAAATTATGTAACACCATAGTTATATCAACTTTCTGTGGACGAATAGTAGAGTCTGATATTTTCCGTCCCAAGTATAGCCATGGCTGTTTCTGTTGAACCTTCTCTGGGGCTATCTTCAACCCTTTTGCTTCCAACGTATCCTGAATAAACATTAAATCTGAATCCTGGAAGCATTCTGGCCTACAAGACCGAATGTCATCCATATAATGGTAAATAATTACGTAAGGCCACGCCATCCGAATTGGTTCTAATGCCCAGGCCACATATAATTGACATAATGTAGGGGATTTCTTCATTCCCTGCGAAGCACTAGCCATTCATAGCGCTTTTCCGGGGCCTGTTTGTTAATGGAGGGTGTCGTAAAAGCAAATCTCTGGCAGTCCTTTACAGCCTGTGCCACCACATCTGGTTGCCTGGACTGATCAGCTCTCTGTACCCTTTCCAACATGTCCTCTACCAGTGCGGTTCTCGGCAGTGTAACTAAGATGTTTCGAGTGTTTGGTTTTGCATTGTCAAATGCAAGCATTTTAAACATACTGCTTTTAGACTCCACTGTTAGATCAGGATGATCAGGAAGTGCTGCCCACAACCGATCGATAAATTTAGCATATGGTTCCGCAGGGGCCTGTTCTACTGATGCGAATGGAGGTGCTTTCTTTTCCCCTGGGAGACTAAGAAGAGCCCTCAGTGCGAGCTGTGCAGCTGTTTGGTGAATAATCGCAGGGAACTGCAGCTGAATCTGGGTATTGAGATAAGGACCCATTCCCTTTAACATCTCTGCAGTAATCCCATACAGAGGGTCCCCCGGTTGACACAGTCGACCCGCTTCCCCCTGTGCTAACCGCAACCATACCCTTTCAAACAATAACAATGGGGAAGGAGTTAACAATAAGTGCGCCAAGTTTCGACAGTCAAGAGGACACATTAATTCTGCCTGGAAAATCCATTGAATTATCTGTCGAGCCAGCTGGGATTGTAAACCGTAGTCCATAACCGTTTTTCAAGCTTGTTGTAAAAGCTTCCAATCATGCGGCTGCCACGACTTGCTTTGCACAGGGTGGATAATAATAGGGCAGGCCAAGGATGTAGCATGCCAATGTCTTTCTATGATGGCATCACGTATGACGTCAGAGCACCTGTCCCTCCTTGGTGCCGACGGTGTTGTAGCGGCAGATAATGAGGGAGTTGGCTCCGGTGGGGCAGACGAGAGAGGAAGCTCCTCCGAATCCGTAATTTTTAAGTTCTCCAATTTCTCTAACAGTTCTTGGAACAGCTCCTCCACTGAAGGTCGATTTTCGGAATCTGCTGCTGCACCTCTCATTGGTGAAGCATCCTGAGTGGATTTATTGCTGCCTGGCAGCGGCACGGATGCTGGCAGCGCAGCTTTATCAAGATTTTCTGGCGCGGGGGTTAGGGAGGGCAGCCCCCACTCTCCATCAGCACTCTGCTCCCTTAGTTATTTCTGCTGCTGATTCCTTTATTGAAAAGGTCATACCCCAATCCGGGGTGGATGCAGGAACCGATGAAAAGAATTGTGCCAGCCCCATTCCTGAGGTCTCAGGTTTTGCACTCGGCGTTCTGTCAGTCCCAGACGGTACTGACAAAGCTTGCGCTACCGTCATCGCTACCTGATGTTCAGTTTTCATACTGCACAGCACATTAATCACTGTGCTCCACGTCCCACTTACATCTTTATCTAGCTTTCCACTTGAGATGGCTTTATCCGATAAGCGATCTCCTACGTACCGCTACTCAGCTGGGCTAAACATTAGAGGGACTTCCTTCAGAAAAACCTCCTTCTGAGCCCAGTGCACCAAGGATTTGATCTTTTTTACATTGAAAGATACACCTGTGTTAGAGAGAATACTAGAGAGAAGCTGGATAGCTGCTTCCTCCTCCATGGTTATGTCGGACGAGCTGCAGGGTCGTAATCTCCACCCCTCTGCTGTATGCCAATTCGCCTCACAGCAGCGCTCGTCTGCTGTTTCCACTGACGCCTCCGATCTGCCATAGAAACTCGGCACCGGATGTCCCACGCCTCTCCACGTCACTATTCTGCATCTCACCGCGACCCTATTCTGCGTCTCACCACGACCCTATTCTGTGTCTCACCGCGACCCTATTCCGCGTCTCACCGCGACACCACTCCACGTCTCACTGCATCTGTCCGTGTGTCGCGTTAAGGGGTGTAGCTGATTAACCATTATGGGCCCGGTTGGATTCAGGGTACTGAACTATCACAATCACAGATTTCACCAATAACGCATTAACCATCTGGGGTCCGGTCAGATATTCACCAATAACGCAATAACCGTCTGGGGTCCAGTCGGATTCACCAATAACGCATTAACTGTCTGGGGTCCGGTCAGATATTCACCAGTAACGCATTAACCGTCTGGGGTCCAGTCGGATATTCACCAATAACGCGTTAACCGTTAGGGGTCTGGTTGGATTCAGAACACTGAACTATCACGGTCACGGATTCACCAATAACGTAAAACCACCCTTACTTTAGTCGCGTTTAATGAGAGCTATAACAATGCAATCAAGTGTGATTTATTAAAGCAACAGGTACACAGGTTCTTTGGATTGCCGACGATAGTGACTGTCTGCAAAAGCAAGCTATCATGCATGAAATACACAGATGTCACAGGTGTTACAGGTGCGCAGCCTAGAAATTAATGAGTTCAAAGGATCAAAGACTCTAGAGAGATTTATAACCAAGTGTTCAAATCTCACCCAAAGGCGTCCCAATATGGGGGAAGAGAGGCTCAGCCAGTCGACTGGTCCCAGGAGTCAGGAGGTCCTAAGGATATTGTATTTCCTCGGGATGGTATCTCCCCTGACGGTGGTATCTTCCCTAACATCCCCCCTCTCTTAGGCCAATTTATATTATTTTCTATCTTTTAGGTGGAGCTTGAGTGACTCTAGTCAAGCATATCTTAGTTATGATTGGTGAAAAGTTCTCCCATCTCCGTTTAAAGTAATAGGCTCCGAGAAATTCAGGGCGCATGCTCGGTGAGGGGTGGTCGCACCTTGGAGGCGGGTAGCTTTTGGGATGGAGGTGTGTTTTGGTATTATAATGATATTATAATGAGCAAAAAGGACACTAGGGTACAGCATTTGTCAAAACATGACAAGTCCTTGGCTCAGGGTGGCAAAAAGTGCACCTTATCGGTCTCAGTGTGCACAAGAACAATCGAGTCCCCACCTGGTCACAGAGCCTAGCCGTGGTGTCTCCACTCCACTCTATGCTCCATACTGTTCCTTAGAGCTAGCACACCAGGTTTCCCCAGCGCAATAGCATCTAAGGTTGGAAACCTAGGGAACGCTCAGGTAATGCAGCTATGCCCTACCCTGAAAGCCTCTTCAATGCTGTACATTTTCTTTAAAATGTGACTATTAGTTTTATTTTCCTAGTTACTTCAGGCAATTACACCACACCGTGTCTGTCTGGGTCTGTGCTCCAAGTCTCTCTGCGTCCCGCGTGTTACTGCGTCTCAGTTCCTAGTCTCTCTGCGTCTCTCCATGTGTCTCCAAGTTCCTCTACGTCCCATGTCTCTGTGGGACACTCTACATCTCAGGTCTCTCAGTGTCTCTCCGTGTCTCGCGTCTCTCTGTGTCTCACCGGGTCTTAGCATGTTCGGGTGCCATTTGTTGCAGGAAGAACGGCCGAAAACACAACAGACACTAGTATGGTCAGATCATGCTCTCCCTTTATTACCCGAATAGCCTGACTTTTATAGTGGACTTAACAGGGGCGGATAGTGTCTCACACAAGATTATTGGTCAAAAGCACTCAGACAAACAACTGCAAGAAAACAACCCCACCTGCAAGAAAACAACCCCCTTGTGATTAGCAGTCACGTAGACCTTGTCCTTGAAGCCAGCTGCTGGCAACAATATTTTTTAATTCCTCAATCAGGCGATATGGGAACATTGTCATGGGAACTTCTCATAGTCATCCTGGTAGCTTGGTTTGCTCAGCTGAAGCAAGTCATGGCCTCCTTGCTGTTTCAAAAATCCCCCAACAAAAGGTCATCCGTTACCCACCTAGAGGGTGATGGGAGCCAGGGATTTGACCTTTCCAAAGTATATAGGTAGACTTCACTGAGTTACCTAAAGTAGGGAGACTTAAGTACTTGTTTGTCCTAATTGACCACATGACTGGATGGGTGTAAGCTTTCCCCTCGGTATCTGCCACCACAAACACGGTGGCTAAGGTATCACTGGAGCAAATACTCCTTAGATATGGGATAGTTGAAAACATTGATTCAGATCAAGGAAGTCATTTCACTTCAAAACTACTGCAAGAGTTAATGCAGGCCTTACAGATTGAATGGGATTTTCACATCCCCTGGCACCCTTCCTCTTCTGGGAAAGTAGAGCTAATGAACCAGACATTAAAGAAGCAATTAAGTAAATTAGTGTTAGAAGCTCAACTTCCTTAGGTAAAATGATTACCTTTAGCACTACTACAGGTTCAAACAGCACCAAGAAAGGAGATGCTGTTCACATTACCCTATCTGGGCAGAAGGGATGAGATACCACAATTTGAAATGGGAGTTTTCTTAAAAACTGTAATTTTGGGGTTGTCCTCTTCTTTGTCATCTCTTAGGACCCGTGGGCTGTTGGCTCAAACCCCACCTTTGGAATTCCCCATTCACCACCATCAACCACGAAACTGGATCCTGATTTGGACCTGGAAAGAATCAAAACTCCGGCCTGAATGGGAAGGACCATTCCAAGTACTACTAACCACTGAAACAGCCATAAGAACTGTGGAAAAAGGTTGGACTCACTATACTCAAGTGAAAGCACCCATCAACCCTAGTACCTGGGAAGTTGTTCCTACAGAAGACTTGTTAAAAGTTAAAATCAAAATGAAAAACCTCATAATGGACTCTGGGCAGGATAAAAGCTTACAGTTGTAAACTAACCTTTCATTTTCACAGGTAACTAATGAGTGTGACTTGTGATTGAGAGAAAGGACTGGCTTATAGTGAATTGAAGTGCTCCCGAGGAGTTTTTGTTCTAATAGTAGTGTACATATATCTTATTATTTGTATTGATAATTATCTGGAAACCTAAGGGTTAAAAATAATGACAGGGAAAAATCAGCTATTAATTTTGTTTTTAGTGTTTGTATGCCTCAGAGAAGGCCTTGGTCATTTGGCAACTTGGAAAAGGCATGACCAGATAATAGGAAGACGGGATACCCCGTCAAAATATAGGTGACTGTGACAGAGGGTTATGTACCACAGTCCGTCACATTTGATGCTTGTGAGGTGTTAGCTTGTGGAGATTTAAATGCCCAACGACAATTGAGCAGAGAGAACAAATAACTGGGAGAGACCCAACAGTCAGATTGAGAATAACTGTATGGAAATGATCCTCTATTGCCATCAGAGAAAGGGAGAAACTCAAGGAGAAAACAGGAGAGAAAACAGGAGGCCCTCTTTGAAATGTGGCAGTTCAAACATTTGAGATTGAAACAGGGTATGGGGATGTGAATGCCTGGATAGAATGGGTCAAATATACTGTCCAGAGTCTCAACCGTAGCTACTGCTATGCTTGTGCCTCGGGACGACCAATTGCCCAGATAGTGCCTTTCCCATTGGGGTGGACCAAGGATTCCCAGGGGATGCGATGTGTGATTGTATTGTACCAAGAAAAGACTGGCTGGGGAAATGAGGCCTGTAAGTCTCTCTCTTCGCTGTTCCCTTCTTTGTGTGATAGCAATATCAGGGTTCCCCCTGCATTCTCTAGAGCTATAGGTAACCATACAGCTTGCCTCTCATGGCAGGCTGTGAGTGCTACCCGGCATCTGGGAGAATTTGCCTTGTGCACCAGGACCTTGAATGCTACCAAGGACTTGATGGGAAACTGCTCAAGACTTGAGATCCCCAGGGCAGATCTCTGGTGGTACTGTGGAAGGAAGATCTTACAGTCCACCCCACCATCTAATTGGGGAGGCACTTGTGCACTTGTTCAATTAGCTATACCCTTCACCCTGGCATTTGAAAATGATACATCACAAATACCAAGAAGAGAAGATCAGCCCTCGTGAGGGAGGCTGACGAGGTGTAGGCGGAACCAGCAGCGCCCCTCTAGGCTGACGTTTAAAAGTAGCCCCTAGGGAGTGCGAGCAACCAGGGCGGACAAAATGGGCGTGGCGCGGCAGAAGGGCATGGCGCGGCAGTTTGCCAAATGGGATCCACCCAAGGGTACTGAGAGAACTGTCGGAGGAGCTGGCCAAGCCGCTTACCATCATTTATCAACAGTCCTGGCTAGCGGGGGAGGTCCCAGGTGAGTGGCGGCTAGAAAATGTGACAACCATCTACAAGAAGGGCCGGAGGACTGACCTGGGAAACTACAGGCCTGTCAGTTTGACCTCAGTGCCAGGGAAGCTCATGGAGCAGATTATCTTGAGAGTCATCACGCAGCAATTGCAGGGCAAGCAGGTGATCAGGCCCAGTCAGCATGGGTTTATGAAAGGCAGGTCCTGCTTGACGAACCTGATCTCCTTCTATGACAAAGTGATGCGCTGGGTGGACGAGGGAAAGGCTGTGGATGTGGTGTACCTTGACTTCAGCAAGGCTTTTGACACCGTCACCCACAGCATTCTCCTCAAGAAACTGGCTGCTCTTGGCTTGGACTGGAGTATGCTTCGTTGGGTTAAAAACGGGCTGGATAGCCGGGCCCAAAGAGTCGTGGTGAATGGAGTCAAATCCAGCTGGAGGCCAGTCACTAGTGGCGTTCCCCAGGGCTCAGTACTGGGGCCAGTTCTCTTTAATATCTTTATCAGTGATCAGGATGAAGGGTTTGAGTGCACCCTCAGTAAGTTCGCAGATGACACCAAGTTAGGTGCGTGTGTCGATCTGCTTGAGGGTAGGAAGGTAGGAAGGCTCTGCAGGAGGATCTGGATAGGCTGGACCGATGGGCTGAGGCCAACTGTATGAGGTTCAACAAGGCCAAATGCCAGGTCCTGCACCTGGGACACAACAATCCCAAGCAGCGCTACAGGCTGGAATATGAGTGGTTGGAGAGCTGCCTTTGCTGGGAAGGACCTGGGAGTATTGGTGGATAGTCAGCTAAATATGAGCCAGCAGTGTGCTCAGGTGGCCAAGAAGGCCAACAGCATCCTGGCTTGTATCAGAAACGGTGTGGCCAGCAGGTCTAGGGAAGTGATTGTCCCCCTGTACTCGGCTCTGGTGAGGCTGCACCTCGAGGACTGTGTTCAGTTTTGGGCCCCTAGCTGCAGGAAGGACATGGAGGTGCTCGAGCGAGTCCAGAGAAGGGCGACGAAGCAGGTGAGGGGTCTGGAGAACAAGTCTTACTAGGATCGGCTGAGGGAGCTGGGGTTGTTCAGCCTGGAGAAGAGGAGGCTTAGGGGTGACCTTATTGTGCTCTCTATAGGTACATTATAGGAGGCTGTAGCAAGGTGGGGATTGGTCTATTCTCCCACGTGCCTGGTGACAGGACAAGGGGGAATGGGCTTAAGTTGTGCCAGGGGTGTTTTAGGTTGGATCTTAGGAAGAACTTCTTTAGCGAAAGGGTTGTTAGACATTGGAACAGGCTGCCCAGGGAAGTGGTGGAGTCACCATCCCTGGAGGTCTTTAAAAGACGTTTAGATGTAGAGCTTAGTGATATGGTTTAGTGGGGACTGTTAGTGTTAGGTCAGAGGTTGGACTAGGTGATCTTGGAGGTCTCTTCCAACCTAGACGATTCTGTGAATCTGTTCCCCTGAGAAGGGAGTTGCCTACAACGATTACCCTTCTTTCTTTCTTGGTGGAGGCAGTCTTGAGGCGTGGAGTCGACTTCCTCACCCTAGGCATCCCCATGGGTACACTTTCTACCTCAGCCTCACCCACCGGTCTCTCAAGCTCCAGGGCCTCAAATCTGTTTTGTAAGGGCACCTGGGAAGGTGGGGCCGGTGGGGCCGGTAGGGGAAATTTAACAGGCCAGCAACTGAAGGCCATGCATTGTCTGTGAAGCATCGGATAGTTTGTGAACCTGGATTGCCAGGTCAATAGGGAAACAGGGGAGGGTCCCGGTCATCGAGAAAGGAGGTATATAAACTGTACTATGTGACTAGTAGATGCGCTCCTGCTTGTGGGATGCCTGCCATTGCAATCGCGAATGAATTACTACTTCACTGAGATCCTCGCCTAAATTATTGGCTATGGAGTGTTTCTCACATAATAACGATTATTATTGTTATAAATGAGGTCTCAACTCAATCTGAATTTTGTAATATTTATAAAACAAATATTTCTAAAAGGTATAAAAGGCAAGCAAACAGCTCTGGGTGTGCGGGGAGTCTATGCTCCACCAACACGCACACACAAACATCAAACATTCTAAACATATAGAACATGGCTTTTACATTCTAAACCCAAGTATGCCTATACATACGTACAATCAGGAAAGAACAAACAATCCTTTAAGTTCCATAACTTACTAAAATCGAGTACGCCTATACATATGTGTACTGGGTCTGGCTGGAATGTTAACTTCCCCGGCAGCAGCCCATACAGTGCTGTACTCTGCACTTGTAGCTGGAACAGCAGTGTTATCACACCAGTGTTGTGTCTATTGCTGAGCAGCAGTGGCACAGCATCGGTCCTCTCTCTAACCCTCCTGGGGGCTGGGCAAAAAGTGAGAAGAGAAACATCATCAGGGCAGCTGACCTAAACCAACCAAAGGGATATTCCATACCATGTGATGTCACACAGCAATAAAAGGTGGAAACAGGAAGAAGAGGGGAGGGGTGGGCTCTCGTGAAAACGTCGGTCCTCCTCCCGAACACCGGCTACGTGCGTTGAGGCCCTGCTTCAAGGACGTGGTCAATCATCGCTCATTTGTGGGAAGTAGAGAGTAATTTCTTTCCTCTGCACTTCCACATAGCTTTCATTTATTTTGTTTGTTTTCCTCCCTTCTTTTTATTTTCCCTTTCCCCCTCCCTTTTCCCCTTTCCCTTTTTATTTCCCTTTAAATTGTTTAGATCATAATAAACTTTATTTAATTATTATTATTATTTCCCTTTAATTAAATTATCCTTATCTCAACCCGTGAGTCGTTCTTTGCTTTACTTCTCCCCCTCCTCATCTAAGAAGAGGGGGAGTGAGAGAGCGGTTGTGGGGTTTAGCTGCCCGGCACGGTAAACCCACCACAATATATAAGATCAGAAAAGGTAACAAACAATCCTTTAAGTTCCATGACTTAGCCTCCATTTTCCATTCCTTTTCCTGATACAAACAAGTCTCCATTTTCCATTCCTTTTGAACAATATGTCTTGCTTTAAGTTGTCAAGCAACTCGGTCTTCAGGCCTTATGTATCCTAATCTTCCCAGATTGAAGAAAAGCATATCCATCTCCTTTTCAAGGCCAATGAGGCCTGGGTCAAAAGGCATGTCCAGGTCACCAGGGGGCGTAACAGCAAAAGCCTTCGATGGCTGTAGCAGCAGAGGGGCCCATGGCGTAGCAGTCGGATCAGTAAAGGAGCCCGCAGCTCCCTCACTATATGGCAAACCACACGTTTCAGACTGTGGTCCCATATGGCTCTTTAAGGCCTCAGAGATTGCTCGCCAGGTGCCGAGCAATCCCACTGCAATCTTGTCATTTTTAGTTGCAGAGTCCCACACCTTGACCTCAGTTTGGTCCCATATTTCAGGCTCATAAACTGTCCGATTGTTAAGAAGGAGAATAAGCTGTAAGGTTACCAGGACATGTCTTTATTCCTAAGGACATATGATTCCCCATAATGCGCAACTGCTTACCAGCAAGAGGCAGTTGTGTGCACGGGTCCGCTTCTCTCAGCTCAAGCTTCTCTCCAGCTCCAGTGCGCCTTTTTCCAGTGACTTTCTGTACGAGCTTCTCTGAGCAGTTTGCTGAGTTTGGCTGAACCTATCTTCATGAGGCGATCAATGTGCCTGTTCCCGTCCTGGTCTCTGTTCTGCTAGCCTGTTCCTCTTCACTTCTTTTTCCTGCTTCTTTATTGATCATAACTTCATCATATCGTGTTGCCTTCCTTTTTTATCTTGAGGGCAGGCTCCCTTCTTATACCCTTCTCTCCACAGCAGTTCTTTTCAAAACAACTTTTCATGGGTCAAACAACTTTGAATGTAACAACAACAGCAAACACCCTGCCTTAACGGCTGGAGAACAAGAAACCGGAGACTGCATGGAGTCTCCTGAATCACCCTTCTTTGTTCCCTCTAAACTCTTTTACATTCCTGATGAGCTCATCGTTAAGAGTCTAATGTTATCACCAACCACGAGGCTTTCCAACCCCCATCGCCACACTCCCACATCTCCCCCTACATTATTAATATCAACCATTTTTCTCGAGACAAATTACCACTCCATATATAACATTATACACCCTGTGGAACAATGAGTTGGGTGAAATATTACCATGAAATTGAAACGGAAGCTAAATATGAGATTCCAACCATTGCTAAAAACTTGTTTATAAACCTTGCAGAGAATATTGTGAAGCCTACACAGTTGTGGAGGCATTAAATTAGTACCCTGAGCTGGTGGAAGGGGATGGGGAGCAGGAGGTGGCCCTCACCATCCACGAAGAACTGGTTGGTGACCTGCTACGGCACTTGGATGTGCACAAGTCGATGGGGCCGGATGGGATCCACCCGAGGGTGCTGAGAGAACTGGCAGAGGAGCTGGCCAAGCCCCTATCCATCATTTATCGGCAGTCCTGGTTATCGGGGGAGGTCCCAGCTGACTGGCGGCTAGCAAATGTGACGCCCATCTACAAGAAGGGCTGGAGGGTAGACCCGGGGAACTATGGGCCTGTCAGTTTGACCTCAGTACCAGGGAAGCTCATGGAGCAGATCCTCTTGGGAGTCATCATGCGGCACTTGAAGGGCAAGCAGGCGATCAGGCCCAGTCAGCATGGGTTTATGCAAGGCAGGTCCTGCTTGACGAACCTGATCTCCTTCTATGACAAAGTGACGCGCTGGGTGGACGAGGGAAAGGCTGTGGATGTGGTGTACCTTGACTTCAGCAAGGCTTTTGACACCGTCACCCACAGCATTCTCCTCAAGAAACTGGCTGCTCTTGGCTTGGACTGGCGCATGCTTCGTTGGGTTAGAAACTGGCTGGATAGCCGGGCCCAAAGAGTCGTGGTAAATGGAGTCAAGTCCGGTTGGAGGCCAGTCACTAGTGGCGTCCCCCAGGGTTCGGTGCTGGGGCCGGTCCTCTTTAATATCTTCATCAATGATCTGGATGACGGCATTGAGTGCACCCTCAGTAAGTTCGCAGATGACACCAAGTTAGGTGCGTGTGTCGATCTGCTTGAGGGTAGGAAGGCTCTGCAGGAGGATCTGGATAGGCTGCACCGATGGGCTGAGGTCAACTGCATGAAGTTCAACAAGGCCAAGTGCCGGGTCCTGCACCTGGGGCGCAATAACCCCAAGCAGAGCTACAGGCTGGGAGACGAGTGGTTGGAGAGCTGCCAGGCAGAAAAGGACCTGGGAGTGATGGTGGATAGTCGGCTGAATATGAGCCAGCAGTGTGCTCAGGTGGCCAAGAAGGCCAACGGCATCCTGGCTTGTATCAAAAACAGTGTGGCCAGCAGGGCTAGGGAGGTGATCGTCCCCCTGTACTCGGCTCTGGTGAGGCCGCACCTCGAGTACTGTGTTCAGTTTTGGGCCCCTCACTATAAGAAGGACATGGAGGTGCTTGAGCGGGTCCAGAGAAGGGTGACGAAGCTGGTGAGGGGCCTGGAGAACAAGTCCTACGAGGAGCGGCTGAGGGAGCTGGGCTTGTTCAGCCTGGAGAAAAGGAGGCTCAGGGGCGACCTTATCGCTCTCTACAGGTACCTTAAAGGAGGCTGTAGCGAGGTGGGGGTTGGCCTGTTTTCCCACGTGCCTGGTGACAGGACGAGGGGGAATGGGCTAAAGTTGCGCCAGGGGAGTTTTAGGTTAGATGTTAGGAAGAACTTCTTTACTGAAAGGGTTGTTAGGCACTGGAACAGGCTGCCCAGGGAGGTGGTGGAGTCACCATCCCTGGAAGTCTTTAAAAGACGTTTAGATGTGGAGCTTAGGGATATGGTTTAGTGGGGACTGTTAGTGTTAGGTTAGAGGTTGGACTCGATGATCTTGAGGTCTCTTCCAACCTAGAAATTCTGTGTGTGAAATATAACAAACTGTTTTGTCTGTGGAGGAACAAATCAAGGGGAACGCTGGCCTTAGGAGTCAGTGGAAGCAAACATTTCGGACCCAGAAATTTGGAAACCAGCAAAGGGTAATAGAATGACACAGTGGGTATTACAAACAAGCATAATTGGGCGAACCTGCTGGCAAAACCAGAATGGGAAACAATCAGTAGGGCATTTAGTCTGTGAAGGAGGATATGAATGGAATAAGTCAATATTAAATTGGATCTGTGGTAAACTAGCATAAACTAAATTACCTAAAAATTGGACAGGATCATGCGTATTGGGAACAATTAGGCCCAGTTTCTTCCTATTACCCATTGCTTGAGGAGAAAGACTGGGAATTATAATCTGAGTGTTGTTCCTGCGACGACTAACAATCCCGTGCTTAATTCCTTGTATTACACTACTTGTACGGAGAATAATCCCAGGAATGCAGTTTACCACAGTCCTGGTGGAAAGTCCTCAAAAAGACAGAGTCTCTCTTATGGTTCAGTTGGCCTTGGCCAAATTCGAAGCTAAGACATGAATTAATGACATTCAAAAGAAGAGGAGGGATTGTTATATATGGAGTAATAATTCATGTCAAGAAGATGGTTGATAAACTGTTAAAATTTGTTGTTTAATGTTATATGATAATCATATCATTAGTGTAGTTTCAAGGGTTAATGAAACGCGGGAAAAGACGGTTTCGCATAAATTCGTGTCAATCACATTTTGTTACATTCAGGAACCTTGTGGAGGGCAGAGCATATGCAGAAGAGGGAGCTGGTCAAAGCCACCTCTGCGGTCTGGACGAGATCCAGGAACCCACAGAGTCTGCACAGGAACAAAAGTTTACGTAGCTCGTGCTACGGGATAAGCTTCTACCCATTGTGTTAAATGATCTACTGTTACCAATAGATATTTTATCCTCCCTACTTTGGGCAATTCAGTGAAATCAGCTTGTACTTTCTCAAAAGACCTATAAGCTGTTTTTCTCCCTCCCGTGGCTGCATGTTGAAACACTTTCTTATTTATCTTATGACAAGTTAAACAACCTCATGTAATTTGCTTTGCTATTTCAAAAATCCCAATTCAACCAAATTGTTTAAGTAAATAATCACTTAACGCCTTTGTACCCCAATGTGTTTGTGCATGCAAACATCCCAATATTTGCTTCGCATAAGCTTTTGGCAATATCTCTCACCTGTCTGGCAGTGTTCTAACTTAGCCCCTATTTTCTCCAGTTTTGTTATTTTGGTTTGTTTTCCATTGCATTTAAAAGTTGGTCCAAAAATTCCATAGGGGTTTCTTTTGAACCTTGTTGGAACAGATTCTCAATTCCCAATTTAACCAGATTTTGGTATTTACCATTCATTATTTCCGGGGTGACTATAGTCTCAGTGTGGGGTCAGTCAGGGGAATGCAATTGCCTACAGTTCCCTGAGCGGTCCCATTGGCAATCTGAGCTCACTCATCAACTCAGGTTGTTTTAAGAGTTAACTGCTTTTCTGTTTCCATGACAACTCTCTGGGACCCATCATGGTCCCTCTGCCCCAGAGGGCTCACACAGGTGATTTTGAGATCACAGCCTCCTGTTGAGGTGGAACTATTAACATTCCTACATCCTCTTTCCCTGCTCATTCAACTTCAAACAGCTCTGTTAAATACTACATGCCACACCTTTAACACCTTCAACAACCCTTTTAACACTTCCTTTATCTTTCTCCAGCCTGTACTTTTCTCATGCCAACACCAAAGGCTCAGTCAGGGGCCAACTTAATTCCATTCCTTTTCCCTCTAAGATGCTGAAACAACATATCAGTATACTACATTTCATCTTATTTTCCTTCTCTCCTCAAAACCAACATTATCCTTCCAATGAGCCAATATGCACCCAAGGAGGCTTTCTTTAAAATGTCTTTGTTTTGGATATTACCCATTTCCTTGATTTCCCATTCCCTTTTATGTATTTATTTACTACTATTCCTTATTAGTTACTGTCCCGTGTTTCAATTTCCATGCAAATCTTTTTGTAAGAAATAGTCCAGCAATTCATGTCAATAGGGGATTTGAAGGGTTAACACTGAGCCTCAAGTCTCGATCTACGAGATAAGAGAAAGAAGGCTTTTGAGATAACTGCTGACTATTTCAGGAGATGCTGCACAAGTCTCTGACATCTGTCCCAGAGACTACCAAATGATGAGAGATATAAGCTGAAGGACAACTGAAGGACAAAGCCTGGGAGGAAGACTACGAGCCTTCAGCACGAGAGACCCCCAGAGGGACCACCGGAGACTGATACGCATGCGCCAGTGGGATGGTTCAGATTCCGGGAACTAATTATAATAAACCTGCCTTTTCTAGAAGTAGTAATGAATATGTAGGAGCCTAGGAACATAAAAACCAGCCGCCTGATGTAACTGGTGTGCATCTTGGTGGAGCAGAGACTCCCGGCTCACCCAGTGCTGTTTGCTTGCCTCTATTCATTTAGTAAATTGTAAACTTTAATTGCAATCCTATTTGGGACTCAGTCATTTATTACATTTTTACTGCAGGTTTTTACTATCTTTTCCTACTCTTCTTCCCAAAGGTCCCAATTCTCTGGGATTAAACTCTTCCATCCACATACAAACTTTACTATTTCTGATTCTAAATGAGCACCGTTCCAATCATAAAACCACAAAGGCTTCAGGAAAACACCTGAAGTACTCAGCCTTCTGTCTTCCAGACAAACAATACCACCTTTTTCAAAAAATTTACATTTCAACAGGACCGAATTTCAAGCCGAATGCCAATTTTTCTCATGCACTTTGTTAGTAAGCCCCCACAAAATCAGGAATCACTCCTACGTATCCGTCAATATGGGGGTTAAAAGAGGTACTGAGGCCAAAATAAATCCACTCTTCCCCTTCTTACCAAATTCCTAGGACTCAGGCCCGAACCACCAAAGAAGTGACTCTCCATTCTTCCGATAATCAGTCAGCCTCCCCCCCCCAATACTTAGGAAACTGACCAAACACCACAGCAAATACACTGAAACTTTTAAGTTGTTACGTAGATAATGCTCCCGCGTTCCTCATCACTCTCAAAACATTTAAGAACGAAGAAAAAGTAGGATTACAAAATGCACCGCTGGGCCCATATATCGGGCATCACCAGTCAACACTTGGATAAAACAGCACTTCTTTTCGGTCTGTCATACGCTTCATTCGTCTCCAGCCGTTCTCCTCACAGAGAATATGGAACCGCGGATCCGAACTCTACACTCGCTTTGCAGCGATGCTGCGTCTCACTCACACAGCACAATCACGCAATCACACAAAGAGGCCCCTTGCACTTCTCGCTCATACCACAAGAATATATCACTTAAAGCAATAAGCAAACTTGTTTGTATCATCTCTGGCCATGTTCCTCGTGGAGTAACTCACTTCACAACAATACTTTGTCTCAAACTGTAGTGGTTTAACCCGGCCGGCAGCTAAACACCACACAGCCGTTCGCTCACCCTCCCCCCTCCCTCTCTGGGACAGGGGAGAGAAACGGAAAGTGAGGCCTGTGAGTTGAGATAAAGACAGTTTAATAAGACAAGAAAATAATAATAGTAATAATAATAATAATAATAGTAATAATAATAATAATGCACATCAGAATGTGCATTCTCCAAAACCCCACAACACCTAGGAAAGTTTGTGTTTCTTTTTTGCTAGTTGGTGGAGACATAGCTGTTATTTTGTTGATCACATCCATTGGAATTTGACGACGTCCATCTTGCCATTTTATTCCTAAAAACTGGATCTCTCGTGCAGGTCCTTTGACTTTATTTTTTTTTATGGCAAAACCAGCTTTCAGAAGGATTTGGACTATTTTCTTTCCTTTCTCGAAAACTTCCTCTGCTGTGTCACCCCACACAATAACGTCATCGATGTACTGCAAGTGTTCAGGAGCTTCCCCCTGCTCCAGTGCAGATTGAATCAGTCCATGGCAAATGGTAGGGCTGTGTTTCCACCCCTGGGGCAGCCGATTCCAAGTATATTGGACTCCCCTCCAAGTGAAAGCAAATTGTGGCCTGCACTCTGCTGCTCGAGGGATGGAGAAAAATGCATTAGCGATATCAATTGTGGCGTACCACTTGGCTGCCTTCGATTCCAGTTCGTACTGGAGTTCCAGCATGTCCGGCACTGCAGCACTCAGTGGTGGCGTGACTTCATTCAGGCTACGATAGTCCAGTTTGCCTCCACTCACCATTAGACTTTCGCACTGGCCATATGGGACTACTGAAAGGTGAAAGAGTCTTGCTGATCACTCCTTGGCTCTCCAATTGACAAATTAGCTTATGGATGGGAATCAGGGAGTCTCGGTTGGTGCAATATTGCTGCCGGTGCACAGTTGTGGTAGCGATTGGCACTTGCTGTTCTTCGACCCTCAGCAATCCCACAACAGAGGGGTCCTCTGAAAGACCAGGCAAGGTAGATAATTAATGTCCTCTGTCTCTAAGGCAGCTATACCAAAAGCCCAGCGGAACCCTTTTGGGTCCTTGAAATATCCTCTTCTAAGATAGTCTATGCCAAGGATACATGGAGCATCCGGGCCAGTCACAATGGGATGCTTTTGCCACTCATTCCCAGTCAGACTCACTTCAGCCTCCAATACAGTCAACTGCTGAGATCCCCCTGTCACTCCACAAATACCGATGGGCTCTGGCCCTTTATAGCTCGATGGCATTAGAGTACATTGTGCACCGGTGTCTACTAAAGCCTTATACTTCTGTGCGTCTGACGTGCCAGGCCATCGAATCCACACAGTCCAATAAACTCGATTGTCCCTTTCCTCCCCCTGGCTGGAGGCAGGGCCCCCCTAATCCTGGTCAGAATCTTCTTCAATTCTGTGTTTGAAGGACTGTCTGCTGGAAGTTGGAGCAGTAAACTTTTCAGAGAATCCCTTTTTCCCGATTGTTTTCCTTTGCAACTCACGTACCCATGCCTCTAGGGTTGCGGTGGATTTTCCATCCCATTTTCTCATGTCCTCTCCATGGTCTCGTAAGTAAAACCACAGGGTGGCACGGGGTGAGTACCCACCATATTGTCTTCTTTGTGTAGATGACCGCCTACCCCTGATAGCTGAGACACTGCTTTGTACAGGTGCGAAGGAGAATAATCTCTCTTCAAGTTGGTGAACCTTTTCAGAAAGTTTCTCCCAAGTGTTCTCTTTTGGTCGGTGGACACTGGTTTGTTCAGGTGGGGAGGAAGATAGATTCCCTTTAAGTTGGTGGAACTCTTCAGAAAGTTTCTCCACAGCTGAGACGCAGGCCTGTAAGGAAGAGGAGAGACTTTCTTCGTACTGCCGGAGTTGTTTAGCCACTTCATCTACTGTGGGTTCCTCATCCTCTTTCCAGGCCATTACTGCCAATGAGCTGGCATATGATGATGGTGCACTCCATACAAACTTCCGCCACGTGGGTCGTGTACACCTGACTTCATCTGGATCTTTGGATGTTTGTCCGGGGACTGGATCCTCATAAATCACTTCCCGTACGGCTAATTCCCTCAGGTACTGGATTCCCTTCTCCATAGTGGTCCACTTGCCTGGTAGACATACAAGTTCTTCCTTGAAGGGATACCTTTCCCTCACAGCTGAGAGGAGACGCCTCCAGAGGCTGTGAGATTGTGCTCCATCTGCAATTGCTTTGTCAATGCCTGCGTCTCTAGCAAGGGATCCCAGCCGTCTGGCTTCAATGCCAGACAAGTTGTCCTGGTTTCAGTTAGAACAGAGTTAATTTTGTTCCTAGTAGCCGGTGGAATGCTATGCTTTGGCTTAGAATGAGAAGAGTGCTGATAACACCCCGATGTTTTGATTATTGCAGAGCAGTGCTTGTACTAAGCCAAGGACATCTCAGCTTCTTGCTCTGTCCTGCCAACAGGCAGGCTGGGGGTGCAGCAAGAACTGGGAGGGGACAGGCCCAGAACAGGTGACCCAAACTAGCCAAAGAGGTATTCCATACCATGTGACGTCACGCTAAAAAATATATAGGGTGGCTAGCCGGGGGGAGGGTTGGCCGGACTGCTCGGGGTTAGGCTGGGCATCGGTCAGCGGGTGGTGAGCAATTGCATTGTGCATCACTTGTTTGTACATGTTATTATTAGTAGTACTCTTATCATCATTGTATCATTATTATTATTATTACTATTATTATTATTATTATTATTACTATTATTATTTTCTTGTCTTATTAAACTGTCTTTATCTCAACTCACAGGCCTCACTTTCCATTTCTCTCCCCCGTCCCAGAGAGGGAGGGGGGAGGGTGAGCGAACGGCTGTGTGGTGTTTAGCTGCCGGCCGGGTTAAACCACTACACAAGTCCACACAATTGGCTCCAGCGTCCCAACACCGGAGCAGCCAGGTGACAAGCTGCTCACCTATACAGCGACCAAAATCTTTTTGCACATCTCGTAACTCACGCTCGTATAGGTTTCGGGTAGTTATTGTTGCTTTTTCGACGTCCTCATCTTCCTCCTCCTGAATCCCTGATGGCCCAGCATCGTCGTCTCCATCAGATTTGGCAGAAGATTCTCTGCGTTCTAAACGACCTGAATCTCTATACCATCTTTTCATCTTGTGTACCGGGGCAACTTGCACTGCTACAGCTCGTTTCTCTGACCCCGTTACAGGGCCTGCCACAGGGGTTGGAATACCCCCTGCAGGGTCGACTTGCACTGCTACAGCTGGTTTCTCTGACCCATCCACAGGAGCTGGAGCAGCTGCAGGAGCTGGAACTGGAGTGTCTGCAGGAGCTGGAGCTGGAGTGTCTGCAGGAAACGGAGCTGGAGCAGCTGCAGGAGCTGGAACTGGAGTGTCTGCAGGAGCTGGAGCTGGAGCGTCTGCAGGAACCGGAGCTGGAGCAGCTGCAGGACCTGGAACTGGAGTGTCTGCAGGAGCTGGAACTGGAGTGTCTGCAGGAGCTGGAACTGGAGCGGCTGCAGAGTCCACCGTAGGAGTCGCAGTGGCCATTGGATCTGTCACAGGACTTGGAGTGGCCGCAGGGTCTGTCACTAACTTGATAGCAGTATCAATGGCAGCTCGATAGGCATGAGCCAGGCCCCAGCACGTTATAATGATTTGTGTTACTTTGGAACTGCCAGAGTCATGACACCTTTTTTTCAAACATTCTGCCAGTTTTTTAGGATTTTGCAGTTGTTCAGGGGTGAATTTCCAAAACACTGGGGGTGCCAACTGCTCTAGATGTCTGCCCATATCCTCCTATACTCCCTGCCACCCACAACTATACTGCCTCCGGGCAGATCTCCGAATGAGCTTCCCAAATAGTTTTTTAACTTTAAGCAAAACCTGAAGCACATTCAGGAGGCATAAGAGCAAGACCATGCTGGTCTGAGTATCCCAAGGATATTCAATATCTTGGAGAGCTATTGTAACAAGCTCGGAGGATAAGAGGGTGGTGAAGGAGAAAGGGAGGGTGATCAAGGAGGATAAGGGGGTGGTGAAGGAGAAAGGGAGAGTGATCGAGTAAGGAAAAATATCTTCCCCTTTCCCCTCCACAGATTCACTCCCTGATGAAAAAAGACAACAGGTATAATTGCTAATAGTTTCCAAGATACGGTTTCCAAAGTATAAAGTTGACGATGTTACTGAGTACAAATACCAAGTTAGAGTCATGACCAGATATCTCATCGTCTCATAAGCCACTGTTACAAGACACAGTACCATAATGATCTGAAACCAGGGCCCAGACAGGATAAACAACATGACAGAGAGCACATGCGGAAAATAATGTGCTATAATGCTCAATTTGAAAAACAGGCGCAGCAGACTTGAGATTAAAGCAATCAGCATTATGACAAGTGACTATTAAGCAGGTCTAATACTTATACCAATTTTAGTTTAACACACTCTGATCAGGTCTGCCGTTATCTCAACCTTTCGTGCCCCACGTTGGGCGCCAAAAAGACTGTAGTGGTTTAACCCGGCCGGCAGCTAAACAACACACAGCCGTTCGCTCACCCTCCCCCCTCCCTCTCTGGGACGGGGGAGAGAAATGGAAAGTGAGGCCTGTGAGTTGAGATAAAGACAGTTTAATAAGACAAGAAAATAATAATAGTAATAATAATAATAATAATAATAATAATAATGATACAATGATGATAATAGTACTACTAATAATAACATGTACAAACAAGTGATGCACAATGCAATTGCTCACCACCCGCTGACCGATGACCAGCCTAACCGCGAGCAGTCCGGCCAACCCTCCCCCCGGCTAGCCACCCTATATATTGTTTAGCGTGACGTCAGATGGTATGGAATACCCCTTTGGCTAGTTTGGGTCACCTTTTCTGGGTCTGTCCCCTCCCAGTTCTTGCTGCACCCCCAGCCTGCCTGTTGGCAGGACAGAGCAAGAAGTTGAGATGTCCTTGGCTTAGTACAGGCACTGCTCTGCAATAATTAAAACATCGGGGTGTTATCAGCACTCTTCTCATTCTAAGCCAAAGCATAGCATTCCACCGGCTACTAGGAACAAAATTAACTCTGTTCTAACTGAAACCAGGACACACACTCAGATCCCCATACTTTAGCGTACAAGCATTCTCATCATTATTCCTTGTCCTTTAACAGGACCAGGATTCAACAGTACAAGATTAATAGGCCGGTGTATCTTTTCATTCCATAGGTCTTTCTTGGAAAGTGTTCATAAGAACTTTTGATGATTAGGTCTTCATCTGCCGAAGTGGCCACCCAGGGCAGGTGGAGTTGGATGTCTGGACACCAGCACCAGCTTAGCTCAAGTCCTTGTTGCACTGCCCGGCTCCTTGCAAAGTTGACCTGTCATTGATCCTACAGCGTCTTCCTACAACATATAACTTAGATTAAAGATTAGTTTTCTCTCAATGTCAAATCTCCTTGAGGCACACACTTGATATCCCCATTCTTTTGCATGACCCACCAGGTATACCCTGGTCCTTGGGCGAAGACAATCCCACGAGTGGGTTTGCCTTTTCCCGAGGCAGGAACAACCCACACTGCCTTCCCCATCCACCTTCCTACATGCACTATGGGGACTTTAGCTCCCTTCACAGTGTGTAGGAGTTTTGTTTCGGCAGGACCAGCACGGCTGTCAGACCCCCTATTGTTAACTAGCCAAGTGGCTTCTGGTAGATTTGTGTCCCATTGTTTCCATGTCCCAGCACCTAATGCTCGTAACATAGTCTTTAACAGTCCATTGTACCTCTCAACCTTCCCAGAGGCTTGTGGGTGATAAGGGATGTGATACACCCACTCAATACCATGCCTCTTGGCCCAGGAGGTAACAAGATTGTTTCGGAAATTACTCCCATTGTCAGACTCAATTCTCTCTGGTGTACCATGACGCCACAATACTTGTCTTTCCAGGCCCAAAATAGTGTTTCGGGCCGTGGCATGGTTTACAGGGTATGTTTCCAGCCACCCAGTAGTTGCTTCTACCATAGTGAGTATGTATCGTTTGCCTTGGCGGGTTTGTGGGAGTGGTCCGATATAGTCAATTTGCCAGGCCTCACCATATTGAAACCCTAGCCATCTCCCCCTGTTCCAGGGAGATTTTACCTTCATGGCCTTCTTGATTGCAGCACAGGTCTCACACTCATGGGTAACCTGCGTGATGGCCTCAATGGTCAAGTCCACCCCTCGATCACGAGCCCATCTGTAAGTGGCATCCCTCCCCAGATGTCCTGATGTTTCATGGGCCCATCGAGCTACAAACAGCTCACCCTTACGTTCCCAGTCTAGGTCCACCTGAGCCACTTCAGTTTTCGAAGCTCGATCCACTTCTTCATTGTTCTGATGTTCTTCAGTAGCGCGACTCTTGGGCATGTGGGCATCTACATGACGTACTTTAACATCCAGGTTTTCTACCCGGGCAGCAATATCTTGCCACAGGGTAGCAGCCCAGATAGGTTTACCTCTGCGCTGCCAGTTGCTCTGTTTCCATTGCTGCAGCCACCCCCACAGAGCATTTGCCACCATCCATGAGTCAGTATAAAGATACAATGCTGGCCATTTTTCTCTTTCGGCGATCTCTAGGGCTAGTTGTATGGCTTTTACTTCTGCATACTGACTCGACTCGCCTTCCCCTTCCATGGCCTCCACAACTCGTCGTGTGGGACTCCACACAGCAGCTTTCCATTTCCGATGGCTCCCTACCACACGGCAGGATCCGTCAGTAAACAATACATACTGCTTTCTGTCTTCTGGCAACTCATTGTATGGTGGTGCCTCTTCAGCACGGGTTACCTCTTCTGCTGGCACTCCGAAATCTCTGCCTTCTGGCCAGTCCATAATCTCTTCCAGGATTCCTGGGCGATTAGGTTTTCCCATTCGAGCCCGCTGTGTAATTAATGCTATCCACTTACTCCATGTAGCATCAGTTGCATGGTGTGTAGTGGGAATTTTCTCTTTGAACATCCAATGTAACACAGGTAGCCGCGGTGCCAAGAGGAGCTGTGCTTCTGTACCCACAACTTCTGAAGCAGCTCGAACGCCCTCATATGCTGTGAGTATTTCTTTTTCAGTTGGGGTGTAATTGGCTTCTGATCCTCGACAGCCCCGACTCCAGAAGCCCAGAGGTCGACCTCGAGTTTCTTCTGGGGTTTTCTGCCAAAGGCTCCAGGTGAGGCCATGCTCCCCAGCTGCAGTGTAAAGTATGTTCTGCACAGCTGGTCCAGTACGGACAGGCCCAAGGGCTACTGCACGAGCTATTTCTTGTTTGATTTGTTCAAATGCCTGTTGTTACTCAGGGCCCCACTCGAAATAGTTTCTCTTTCGAGTCACTCGATATAGAGGACTCACAAGTTGACTATAGCCTGGCACAATGTGCCAGTTCAAATTTGGAATGGAATCGATCTAAGAGGATTATGGAAGGGGGCTTTATGGGTGGTGATTGGTTTGCTAAAATGAGGATGGTTGTACTGGGGATATGTGGAGGATTGTTAATAATTCCATGTTTAATACCTGGTATTACCAGACTAATACACTTGGTTATACAAGGAATGCAAATATCTGCGGTACCTGTTGACCCAGGACCAAAAACCAGGGAAAGAGAAAACCCATTCCCTGATGATAATAAAAACAAACAAAGATCCAAAATTGGTATCAATTGGTATCAATTCGGTAAGTATTGACTTGATTAGAAAGGAAAACACGAATCAATGCCATGAAAAAGGAGATGGGGGATTGAGACATATGTTCATCTGATTCATGTCAGTATGGAACAATGCTAGGGCCGCATGGTATGATGAATGTGACCTTCTGTCTTACATACCCTTGTATAACCACAAGTCTAAGAGAAACAGAGTGGTTAATGTATATAGTTCCTGCATCTTGCAAAGGAATGTTTTAGCAATTTGTGTGAATAGAAAGCTTGAAGGGAAATGTATTTGTAGGCTTTTCCTTGAAGTCTCTGATATCTGGGGGGTTTCAGAATAACTGCTAACTATTATGACTATTGCATGGGACACTATGCAAGTCTCTGATATCTGGCCAGGAGATTAAGGAGACGGGGAGAGCTGAAGAACAACTAAAAGACAAAGCTTGCAGAGGATGCTGCACAAGTCTCTGACATACAGCTGAGTTGGGCAAAGGAGAAGGACAAGAGGGAGGAAGACTATGAGCCTTCAGCACGAGAGACCCCCAGAGACCCCCAGAGGGACCACTGGAGACTGCTACGCATGCTCCAGTAGGAGGGTTTGGATTCCGGAAACTAATTATAATAACCCTGTTTTTTTTAGAAGTAGTAATGAATATGTATCAGCCTAGGAGCATAAAAACCAGCCGCCTGATGTAACAGGTGTGCGTCTTGGTGGAGCAGAGACTCCTGGCGCACCCAGCACTGTTTGCTTACCTCTATTCCTTTAATAAATTGTAAACTTTGATTATAATCCTATTTTGAAGACTGAGCTATTTATTAAAAAATTGTGCAATTATGAACTCACATTATGGAGGATATACTATCATTACAACTGGAAAAGTGTTAAAGAATATATTTGTTATCTTCCTGAAATTAAATTTCACCAGTGGGAAGCTTAATCATTACATGATTAAGATAAAGACTACAATTGAGCGGTGTTTTTTGGAATTACAGCAATCTTATAATTGATTTTTAACGAATGTTTACAGCTTGACCAACTAAAATTTGTTTAACAGGTATTTGTAGAGGCCAATTAATCAACATTTTCTTACTTTTGGATCACTTGTGCTCCCTCTCCCCCCCCCAAAAAAAAAAAGTTAACACTTTACTAACCTATAGTTTCCTCTTCAAATATAATCTGTTAAGTACCATGGAAACTAGAGAAGATTACCACTGAATGAAACATGGAGTGATTTGTAAAACAGATGCTAACACGCAAAGATAATCAATTAGAAGATCTTTTCTTTCTGATTTTATATCTTCTAAAAGCCATTAATCAAAAATATTTTTATTTTATTTGAATCAGAAATTAATCTCGAGCAACAGTCCTATTGACCCCATGTCCCGGTTTCAGTTAGGACAGAGTTAATTTTCCTCCTAGTAGCTGGTAGGGTGCTATGTTTTCGCTTAGGATGAGAAGAGTGCTGATAACACCCCGATGTTTTAATTGTTGCAGAGCAGTGCTTACACCAAGCCAAAGATGTTTCAGCTTCTCGCTCTGTCTTGCCAACGGGCAGGCTGGGGGTGCAGCAAGAGCTGGGATGGGAGGACAGACCAAGGACAGGTGACCCAAACTGGCCAAAGGGGTATTCCATCCCATCTGATGTCAAGCTGAACAATATATAGGGGTGGCTAGCCAGGGTATGGAGGCCGGACTGCTCAGGGTTAGGCTGGGCATTGGTCAGCGGGTGGTGAGCAACTGCACTGTGCATCTCTTGTTTCATACAAATTATTATTATTATTACTGTTTATCCTTTCTGCGTCCTGGTTTACTATCATTATGGTACTGTGCGGTGTAACAGTGGCTTATGATATGATGAAATTTCTGGTCATGACTCTAACCTGGTATTTGTACTCAGCACTGTCGTCAACTCTATACTTTGGAAACCATATCTCGGAAGCTATTAACAATTACACCTACTGCCTTTTTCATCAGGGAGCCAATCTGTGGAGGAGAAAGGGGAAGATATTTTTTCCTATTTGTTCACTCTCCCTTTCTCCTTCACCACCCTCTTATCCTCCGAGTTTATTACAATAGCTCTCCAATATATTGAATATCCTTGGGATACTCAGACCAGCATGACCTTGTTATTATGTCTCCTGAATGTGCTTCAGGTTTTGTTTAAGGCTAAAAAACTACTTAGGAATCTCATCCAGAGATCTGTCCTGAGACAGGATAGTTGTGAGTGGCAGGGAGTGTGGGAGGATATGGACAGGTTTCTAGAGCAGTGGGTGTTCCAGGAAGAATGGCTGAAAACACAACAGACACCAGTATGGTCAGATCATGCTCTCCCTTTATTACCCGAATAGCCTGACTTTTATAGCAAATTTAATAGGGGCGGATAGTGTCTCACACAAGATTATTGGTCAAAAGCACTCAGACAAACAACTGCAAGAAAACAACCCCACCTGCAAGAAAACAACCCCCTTGTGATTAGCAGTCACGTAGATCCCGTCCTTGAAGCCAGCTGCTGGCAACAATGTTTTTTAATTCCTCAATTAGGCGATATCGGAACATTGTCATGGGAACTTCTCATAGTCGTCCTGGTAGCTTGGTTTGCTCAGCTGCAGCAAGTCATGACCTCCTTGCTGTTTCACAAATCCCTCAACAATTGGGCACCTCCAGTGTTTTGGAAATTCACCCCTGAACAACTGCAAAATTCTAAAAAACTGGTAGAATTCTTGAAAAAATGGGTGTCATGACTCTGGCAGTTCCAAAGTGACACAAATCACTGTAGTGTGCTGGGGTCTGGCCCATGCCTATTGAGCTGCAATTGATGCTACTGTCAACCTAATGACAGATCCGGTGGCCACTCCAAGTCCTGTGACAGGCTGAACGGCCACTCCAACCCCTACGATGGACCCTGCAGCCATTCCAGCTCCTGCAGCCGTTCCAGCTCCAGCTCCTGCAGCCACTCCAGTTCCAGCTCCAGCTCCTGTGTCTGGGTCAGAGAAACAAGCTGTAGCAGTGCCAGTTGCCTCTGTAGAGAAGGTGAAAAAATGGTATAGAGATTCAGGTCGTTTAGAACGCAGAGAATCTTCTGCTAGGTCTACGTATAGAGAAGACGATGCTGGGCCATCAGGGATTCAGGAGGAGGAAGATGAGGATGTCGAAAAATCAACAGTAACTACCCGAAACCTATACCAGCGTGAGGTATGAGATGTGCAAAAAGATTTTGGTCGTTGTATAGGTGATCAGCTTGTCACCTGGCTGCTCCGGTGCAGTCCCCAGAGAGGGAGGGGGGAGGGTGAGCGAACGGCTGTGTGGTGTTTATCAGCTGGCCGGGTTAAATCACAACACTCCGTTGGAAAGAAAACAAATCTCCACTGCAGAAGATAATCTTAATTCCTTTTGACTACAGTTTGATCAAAGGTTTTTACTCAAATTTGCAAAAGCAATTAAAAGTTACTGCAACATTTCCTTAGTTAATATTTCAAATACAGAAATCTCTATAGTATCTGCAGTAGCCATCACTGAACACTGAGTATTGATGACACCTTTAAAACTGTTCTGTTTTCTGACAAATGGTGTTTTGTTTCAAAATAAAAAACCTTTTCAAAAAAATTCAAAACCTTTGTGCTGACATTCATGAAAGTCAGCCTATGAGGAAACTTTCAAAACAAGTCACTTCCCTTCAAAATTCTGATATTTCTTTTCTTTTCTCCCCCCTGGCCCTGGCCAGGGGGAAAGGGCCTGTGGCTGCAGCCCTGTACTGCAACATCTTCGGCTGGCTCTTGTCCCAGCTCTGTGAAGGGATCCTCCTGCTCTCTGGGGATGGGTGCGGTGGGCGGGTGGCCAGGACCCCCATGCAGGGCAGCACTGGAGGTGCTGGGGAGCTCCTCCATATCAGAAGTCTCTGGGCTGCTGGAGGAGAGCAGGCTGGGGAGACGGTCTCCATGGGGGAAGCAGTAGGGCTGGGGGTGGCTGCAGGGATGTCTTCTGGCTCTCTGGCATCGTGGTAGCCCTCAGGGTCCACCTCAGGACTGTTCTGGTGCTGGCTGGTAGGAGGGGGTTCCAGGAGCCCCAGCTCCTCAAGGAACTCATCACTACACATCTCCACAGTTCCATCAATGAGCCAGTGCACAAAGCTTGCTGTATGGCCCTGCAGGAATGGCTGCAGCTCCCGGACCAAGGCCTCTTCCACCAGCCCGCAGCGGCACAGACAAGCAGTGACATTGGCCTCCAGCATATCCTGGTCCCACCAGGCAGCCCTGAACAACTCCCTAGCTTGCTGGCGCACCCAGGGCCTCAGCGGACCGAGGATATCCGGGTAGTCCCTGAAGAGGGCCGCCCATTCCTTAGGCAGGAGGCCACTCAATGTAGTCTGGGGCACTGGCTCAGCAGCCCCCTGCTCATCCTGGTGCCTGTGTTTTCTTCCTGATGGGATGCTCAGGTTACAGTATTACAGGAGCGGGAGTGGATGGTTTTCTTAAACTGGGTTTCGTTATGTATACTTTTTTCCAGAAGATTGCAGTCTTTGTCCCCAGACATAATGAGCAGCACCCTCTGATGTTACCATCTAGACTCCTGAAACTCCTGATAATTTTAGGAAATATTTGAGGAAGGAGGGACCCTCTTCCACCTCTCAATCTCCTAAATGTAATGAATCTAACACACCTGACAAATTAATATAATTGTTTATCAATATTAACACCCAAGAACACATAACAGCAGTAGTGTTTGCGTTACTACCTCAAAGCCAATCCCTGCAACTAGGTGAATTTTGCAGACAAACATATAGTTTGTTCTCCAACTGGATTTGACTCCATTCACCACGACTCTTTGGGCCCAGCTATCCAGCCAGTTTCTAACCCAACGAAGCGTACGCCAGTCCAAGCCATGAGCAGCCAGTTTCTTGAGGAGAATGCTGTGGGAAACGGTGTCAAAAGCCTTGCTGAAGTCAAGGTAGACCACATCCACAGCCTTTCCCTCATCCACCCAGCGCGTCACTTTGTCATAGGAGGAGATCAGGTTCGTCAAGCAGGACCTGCCTTGCATAAACCCATGCTGACTGGGCCTGATCGCCTGCTTGCCCTGCAAGTGCTGCGTGATGACTCTCAAGATAATCTCTACATTATCTCTAGATTATCTCTACATTCAATTTCTCAAGATTATCTCTACATTCAATTTGAATTACAGAAAATATTAGCAATTTTCATGTTGTATTCATGATTGCTTATTCAAAAGCTTATTTTCTGTTTGTTTTTTTCCTAAAGTATGTTATGTACAACCACCCTACGCATAAAATTCTAAGTAGTAGTCCTCGAGAGGCAGTGAAATTAAGGATTTTGGTATAAATGACTTAGTCAACACACAGTATTTAACCCATGTCAGAATTTTAAGCTTTTTTTTTCTTTGAATAGAAAGAAAAAATATATTTTAATAATTTTAATTATAATTAATAATTATAATAATCTAATTACATTATATTATTATAATTTAAATTTGATTAATTGCATTTTTAATATAAACTTTTATTTTTAAGAATACTCTCAGAAGGGAGCACTTGTTTAGGTTTAAAATGCAACATTGCTGGGTCTTATGCATAAACATGGACTTCTGTTCACAGAATCACAGAATCACAGAATTTCTAGGTTGGAAGAGACCTCAAGATCATCGAGTCCAACCTCTAACCTAACACTAACAGTCCCCACTAAACCATATCCCTAAGCTCTACATCTAAACGTCTTTTAAAGACTTCCAGGGATGTTCTTCAGGTTATGATGAATAGCCTGAAATTCCAGTTTATTAAATAGTTTGGTGCTAAGGGATTTATCTAAGAACCTTCTTTAACACCTAAACAAAACAGCTGTCATGTTACAAAACTAAATCAGATTGGAGAGCACCTAGTGTTTTACTAACAAAGCTAGTAGTTTATTTTACACCAACAATATTTATAGCATGATAAATGTAAAAGTTACACCTCAGATTGTATTTTTAGCACAGAATCTGAGATAAAATCTTAAATTATGGAAAATAAAAAAATAAAAATAAAACACAGAAAGGACAGAAAAGAGAGTCCTTGAAACACTGTGAAAAAAAAAAAAGTTTTAATATTTAGCCAAAAGACCAAGTGATTTAATCCATGTCATAATTTAACTATAAGCAGTTTTACATTCATTTATTCACTGCCAATAATGTCTTGTAATATCTACAGCAACATCTATAGTTCAGTAACATAGCATACAAGAACTGAACAGATATCAGCTTCATATATTTAAGGAAGATCACAAAAGATAGAATAGGTCTCTAAAAATTTCATGATATTGGAACCCAGGGAGAACTGTGACAGAGCCCTGAAGATGCAGCACTAATCCTGGATGGTGCATTCATGTGAGTGAACGTATGAAAGATCAGTTTTAAGCAAAATTGGTTCTATCCTAACCTTTCATCTCTTTTCTTGCTTAAAACTTCTAGATTTTCCTCTGGTTTTATTGACTTAAGGGAGAACCTTTGGTTTCCTAAAGGGGTTACCTCAACTAAATGCTTTGGGCTTAAGTATCCATAATACCCATAAGATTAATTAAGAAAAGTGGGGGAAAAAAAAAGTCAAATTTAAAGAAATATTCTGCATATGTATGCTAAGTCAGAGCTCTGACTAGAGCACGCTGCTAGTGATATCCTTTCATACAATTGCAATCTAATAGGCATATTTATACTGCTGTCCCTTTTTTCCTCTTTTCTCATTGGCAATATAAGTTAGAAGATCTTATGCTTTTGGACAATGCCTTATATTCTTTTCTCCTTCTCTGGCATTTTTTTTTCAGAAATGAGAAAGACATGCTTTCATATCATATACATACTCCTAAAATGTGTCTGTACAGAGGAAATACTTCAGTACATGTTTCAAATTTGTTCAGATCTGAGTTAATTGTTTTTAAAGCAAAGATTTCCATTCTTTTTTTTTTTTCCTTTCCACAGCTGAAGTTTACCAATTTATATGTATTTATCTTCCCTGAAGATAAACACCCTAGTTTTAAAAATGATGCTGCTTTTATTTTAATCTTTGTATATGGACTTAATGAGTTCACCTGTCCAGATTTTAAAAACTTTTTATGTTTGAAGAGTTGTTCACAAAATAAACAGCTAACTTCTAGGTTTTGATAGAATGATAGTGTATATATATAAAGAGAATGTATATGGTAGAGCTCTATTTAGCTAATTGCACAGGTATCCCACCTTCCTTGCAGGTCAAATGACGAGACTGATGAGCAAGCAAAAGTTATAGGGAACAACATGTCCCAAAACGTATTGTACTTATGCTCAATATTCAGGCATACTTCTAGTAGGAAATTCAGTACCTTTAAAAATTAATGAAATTTTCTGTTTTTAAGTTTTGCAACATTTTCCTGGGATTTAACAGGAAAAAAAAAACACAACAACTCTTCTTACTCAGAACTCACAATCTTAACATGATGGAAGGCAGAAAATTCCTTTTCTGATTTTTAAAGAATGTCTCCTCCATCTCTAGTCCAGTGAACCATGGTTCTTTGAAAAATCTACCACAAAAATAAATGAACATCTCTTTCATCTACAAATTATCTCTCAGTGTTTCAGTTTTCATGAATTCAGGTGACTATAAAGACATATTTCTCATTCAATATAGGATGCAGTGGAAAATAGAGAATCAGAGAAATAAATTTTTGAAATAATGATTCAGCAAATAACAACTGCATTGTCCCAGCTATATCAGCCTAGTGACCTGCATTATGACTTTGTTTGGAGGTATGCAAACTGAGATAGAAAGAGCAAGCAGGAGATGAGCACGCAAGAATACCATCTTTTTTTTTTTTCTTACCTTTTTTTTTTTAGTACAACAGAAGATCTAGGAGTAAAGCAAACTTACTGTTTTAATTAACAAAGATTTATATTTCGTTATCTTTTAGAGTTTGAGAATAAAGATCTTCCAAGACTGCACAGAGCAGGAATTTGAATTGTAAGACTTAGGTAGGTCCAGTTAAAATGAAGTATTATAGTAATGAAGAAACATGTTTGTTACTGTGCCTTCAAAAATGGTTCACAAAAAATAAAAATTTCAGAGGTCACCATTTTTGCAAATAAGTAAAAATCAAACAGGGATGTACTTCAGGTAGTGGTATAGGCTGGGCGAAGACTGTCTGGAAACTTGCCCAGTAGAAAAGGACCTGAGGACCTGGGGGTCCTTGTCAACAGCTGGCTGAACGTGAGCCAGCAGGTGGCCAAGAAGGCCAATGGTATCCTGGCCTGCATCAGAAATGGTGTGGCCAGCAGGACCAGGGAGGTGATTGTCCCTCTGTACATTACACTGGTGAATCTGCACTTCAAGTACTGTGTTCAGTTTTGGTTACTCAATACTAGAAGAATATTGAGTTGACTGAACACATTCAGAAAAGAGCATTGAGGCTGGTCAGGGGGCCAAAAAACAAGATGTATGAGGAGTGGCTGAGGGAACTGAAATCATTTAGTATAGAGAAAAGGAGGCTGAGGGGAGATCTCATTGCTCTCTACAGCTACCTAAAAGGAGGTTGTAGCAAGGTGGGTGTCAGTCCAGGTGACAAGTGGTAAGACACTAGGAAATTGCCTCAAGTTGCACCAGGGGAGGGTTAGATTAGATATCAGGAAGAATTTCTTCATGCAGAAATTGGCAGAGCATTGAAACAATGTAGTGGGTTTACACGGCAAGATTTTGGTAGTGGGGGGCTGCAGGAGTGGCCTCTATGAGCAGAACCCGGAAGCTGCACCATGTTAGATAAGGGCCAGTTTCAGACGGCTCCAAAGGGACCCACCACTGGCCACAGCCAAGCCAATAAGCAATGTTTGCACCTCTGTGAGAGTGTTTTTAGAAAGGGAAAAAAAAAATGCTGTGCAGTTCAACAGCAGCTGGGAGAGTGAAGAGTGAGAACCAGCCCTGCAAACCCGAAAGTCAGTGAAGAAGGAGGGGGGGGAGTGTCGTGGTTTAACCCGGCCGGCAGCTAAACACCACACAGCCGTTCGCTCACCCTCCCCCCTCCCTCTCTGGGACGGGGGAGAGAAATGGAAAGTGAAGCCCATGAGTTGAGATAAAGACAGTTTAATAAGACAGGAAAATAATAATAACAATAATAATAATATCAATAATAATAATAATAACAATGATGATAATAGTACTACTAGTAATAATGTGTACAAACAAGTGATGCACAATGCAATTGCTCACCACCCGCTGACCGATGCCCAGCCTAACCCCGAGCAGTCCGGCCAGCCCTCCTACCGGCTAGCCACCCTATATATTGTTTAGCATGACGTCAGATGGGATGGAATACCCCTTTGGCTAGTTTGGGTCACCTGTCTTGGGTCTGTCCCCTCCCAGCTCTTGCTGCACCCCCAGCCTGCCCGTTGGCAGGACAGAGCAAGAAGTTGAGATGTCCTTGGCTTAGTACAAGCACTGCTCTGCAATAATTAAAACATCGGGGTGTTATCAGCACTCTTCTCATCCTAAGCGAAAACATAGCACCCTACCAGCTACTAGGAAGAAAATTAACTCTGTTCTAACTGAAACCAGGACAGGGAGGTGCTCCAGGAGCCGGAGCTGAAGTTCCCCTGAAGCCTCTGAAGATGACCATGGTGGAGCAGTTTGCCCTCCTGCAGCGCATGCTGTACCAAGGTGGAACAGTTTTCCATGCTGCTTCCTGTGGAGAAGACCATGGTGGAGCAGGTGAATCTGACCTGAAGGAGTCTGAGGCCTGTGAACACTCACTGGAGCAGACTCCGGGCTGCACCTGTAGCCTGTAGAGAGGAGCCCATGCAGCAGCAGGAGGCCTGAAGGGAGCTGATGCCTGTGGGGGACCCGTGCTGGAGCAGTTTGCTTCTGACAGATGGACCCCATGGTACCCCTATTTGGAGCAGTTCTTGAAGAGCTGCTGCCTGTGGGAAGCCTGGAAGCCCCTGCAGGATCAGTTTGGGAAGGACTGTATCCCATGGGAGGGACCCCACATTGGAGCAGGGGAAGAGAGTGACCATGAAGGAGCAGAGGAGGCAAAGTGCTATAGACTATCTATCTATCTATCACAAGTTCAAACTGACATTAGAAACTAGTTCCCAGTTCTGCTAAAATGACCAAGAAGTATGGTGCATTCTAGCACTAACTCAATTTAAATATTAGATTTTATTACTGCTTTTTATCATATTGAAGTAGCATAAAATTACAATTAACTCTTTCTTTCCTGTAATAGGAAAAGTCCTGATGTGATTATACCTTCAGCCTGCGCATGGTATTTTCTCCCCCTTTCCCTTTGAGGAGGGGGAGAGAGAGAGGTTCTCATGGAGGTTGGCTGAGTAAAACCACCACAAACAGGTAGCCAGGGAAGTGGTGGAGTAGTCATTCCTGGAGGCATTTAATAGATGTGTGGATGTAGCACTTAAGAACATTGTTTAATGGTAGTATTAGCTGATGGTTGGACTTTGTGATCTTAAAGGTGTTTTCCAACCAAAATGGTTCTATAATTCTATGATTTTAAGTTAGAGGCAGCCACACTAGCTCTCTATAGGCCCATCCGAGCCTAGCAACTTCTGATTGGTTCCCACTTCCTCTTACTCTAGCCTGATTACCTTTAGTGCACCGCCATATCAATCAGTTCTAGTTTATCACGGAACGGGTCACTCATAGGAACCTGTCTCAAAAACCAGCTGAGACTGCCCTTGTGGTTTGGACAAGAGCCAAGGAGCAGCTGAGTCTGTACAAAGGCAGGGGGTCAACTAGTGGTGATATCGGACTTCATCCCCACGACCCCCTGACGACCACCACCAGAAGGCACTGCGCAGACGCAGATGGAAGGAGTTTATGGAAATGACTTCTTGGAACTAATTTTAATACAAAGAGGGGATAGGTTATGAATATGTATAGGCGTATTGGGAAACTTCATGCATATGTAACTTTTTACTGCATATAACCAAGCAAGTTGCCATGTTAAGGTGCGCATGCCTTTAGGAGCTATCCCACATGTGCCCAGCACTGAAATAAACTCATTTGCTTTGAGTTATAGAGTTCTTACACGAATCATTTTGGCGAGCCAGCCAGGAGGCTCTCTGCCTGCCCACAGGAGTGGCTGTGCCATGGACATACTAGCACACACTGGGCACAATTCCTTGGAGGAACTCCACTCCTCAGACGCTCACTGCAGGGGCAGACAATGACCTGCTGGACCATGGAAAAATGATATGTTTTACAGTACAGGAAGGGCCTGTAAGTCATATGCGTTGCTGGGGCAGCTGGTAAATCACGCAGAGATGTCTGGTGTGCAGCATAGTCCCCATATGGGAGGAGGGTAACCTACAGGCTGACCGATGGAGTGGTCAAGGGGGACTTGCTGACTGACGGAACAGCTGCTAGTGATCTTGGGAGCAGATTGAGCAAATCCGAGGTTACTGCTGCATCCCAGTATTGGGAGCCAGGACAGACCTGTTAATGACTGTATAACAAGCAAGAGAAGGGTAAGCGGGCCTCTCAAAATTGTGACAAGGTTACCTGGGTAATATTTGCAGCTGTTGGAGGGATATTAATTGTTAACAATTGTATCTCTTATTTGTAGATGTCTGGGTATCTCATGTTGAAAGCATTTGTGTAAGTGTATGTGTTTGTGTCCTGGTTTCAGTTAGAACAGAGTTAATTTTGTTCCTAGTAGCCGGTGGAATGCTATGCTTTGGCTTAGAATGAGAAGAGTGCTGATAACACCCCGATGTTTTAATTATTGCAGAGCAGTGCTTGTACTAAGCCAAGGACATCTCAACTTCTTGCTCTGTCCTGCCAACAGGGGTGCAGCAAGAACTGGGAGGGGACAGACCCAGAACAGGTGACCCAAACTAGCCAAAGGGGTATTCCATCCCATCTGACGTCACGCTAAACAATATATAGGGTGGCTAGCCGGGGGGAGGGCTGGCCGGACTGCTCGGGGTTAGGCTGGGCATCGGTCAGCGGGTGGTGAGCAATTGCATTGTGCATCACTTGTTTGTACATGTTATTATTAGTAGTACTATTATCATCATTGTATCATTATTATTATTATTACTATTATTATTATTATTATTATTATTATTATTACTATTATTATTTTCTTGTCTTGTCTTATTAAACTGTCTTTATCTCAACTCACAGGCCTCACTTTCCATTTCTCTCCCCCGTCCCAGAGAGGGAGGGGGGAGGGTGAGCGAACGGCTGTGTGGTGTTTAGCTGCCGGCCGGGTTAAACCACTACGCCTATCTTAAGAAACTGTATCTTGGAAACTATTAGCAATTATACCTGTTGTCTTTTTTCATCAGGGAGTGAATCTGCGGAGGGGAAAGGGGAAGATATTTTTCCTTACTCGATCACTCTCCCTTTCTCCTTCACCACCCCCTTATCCTCCTTGATCACGCTACCTTTCTCCTTCACCACCCTCTTATCCTCCGAGCTTGTTACAATAGCTCTCCAAGATATTGAATATCCTTGGGATACTCAGACCAGCATGGTCTTGCTCTTATGCCTCCTGAATGTGCTTCAGGTTTTGCTTAAAGTTAAACAACTATTTGGGAAGCTCATTCGGAGATCTGCCCGGAGGCAATATAGTTGTGGGTGGCAGGGAGTATGGGAGGATATGGGCAGACATCTAGAGCAGTTAGCACCCCCAGTGTTTTGGAAATTCACCCCTGAACAACTGCAAAATCCTAAAAAACTGGCAGAACATTTGAAAAAAAGGTGTCATGACTCTGGCAGTTCCAAAGTAACACAAATCATTATAACGTGCTGGGGCCTGGCTCATGCCTATCGAGCTGCCATTGATACTGCTATCAACTTAGTGACAGACCCTGCGGCCACTCCAAGTCCTGTGACAGATCCAATGGCCACTGCGACTCCTACGGTGGACTCTGCAGCCGCTCCAGTTCCAGCTCCTGCAGACACTCCAGTTCCAGCTCCTGCAGCTGCTCCAGCTCCTGTGGCTGGGTCAGAGAAACGAGCTGTAGCAGTGCAAGTCGACCCTGCCGGGAGTATTCCAACCCCTGTGGCAGGCCCTGTAACGGGGTCAGAGAAACGAGCTGTTGCAGTGCAAGTCGACCCTGCAGAGGGTATTCTAACCCCTGTGGCAGACCTTGTAACGGGGCCAGAGAAACGAGCTGTAGCAGTGCAAGTCGACCCTGCAGAGGGTATTCCGACCCTTGTGGCAGACCCTGTAGCTGGGTCAGAGAAACGAGCTGTAGCAGTGCAAGTTGCCCCGGTACACAAGATGAAAAGATGGTATAGAGATTCAGGTCGTTTAGAACGCAGAGAGTCTTCTGCCAAATCTAATGGAGACGACGATGCTGGGCCATCAGGGAGTCAGGAGGAGGAAGATGAGGACGTCGAAAAAACAACAATAACTACCCGAAACCTATACGAGCGTGAGTTACGAGATGTAACAGCCCAGAGAAAGCAGTCTAGGAGGTTTCTGGAGAGCGTGGAAGATAGCTTCCTGACGCAGCTGGTTAGTGAACCTACCAGGGGTGGAGACCCGCTAGACCTTCTCTTCACAAACAGAGAAGGACTGGTGGAGGATGTGATTGTCGGGAGCTGTCTTGGGAAGAGTGACCATGAAATGGTGGAGTTCACTATTCTTGGCGAGGCCAGGAAGGGGACCAGTAAAACGACTGTATTGGACTTTCGGAGGGCTAACTTTGGGCTGCTCAGGACACTAGTTGGTGGAGTTCCTTGGGAGGAGGTCCTGAAGGACAGAGGGGTCCAGGAAGGCTGGGCGCTCTTCAAGAGGGAAATCCTAATGGCGCAGGAGCGGTCTGTCCCCATGTGCCCAAAGATGAGCCAGCGGGGAAGAAGACCAGCCTGGCTCAACAGAGAACTGTGGCTTGAGCTTAGGAGAAAAAAGAGGGTTTATAATCTTTGGAAAAGTGGGCAGGCCACTAGGGAGGACTATAAGGATTTAGCGAGGCTGTGTAGGGACAAAATTAGGAAGGCCAAAGCTCATCTGGAGCTCAATCTGGCTACTGCTGTTAAAGATAACAAAAAACATTTTTATAAATACATCAACACAAAAAGGAGGACTAAGGAGAATCTCCATCCTTTACTGGATGCGGGGGGAAACTTAGTTGCAAGAGATGAGGAAAAGGTGGAGGTGCTTAATGCCTTCTTCGCCTCAGTCTTTACCGGCAATACCGGTTGTTCTCTGGATACCCAGTACCCTGAGCTGGTGGAAGGGGATGGGGAGCAGGATGTGGCCCTCACTATCCACGAATAAATGGTTGGTGACCTGGTGCGGCACTTGGATGTGCACAAGTCGATGGGGCCGGATGGGATCCACCCGAGGGTGCTGAGAGAACTGGCAGAGGAGCTGGCCAAGCCCCTATCCATCATTTATCAGCAGTCCTGGTTATCGGGGGAGGTCCCAGCTGACTGGCGGCTAGCAAACGGGACGCCCATCTACAAGAAGGGCCGGAGGGCAGACCCGGGAAACTACAGGCCTGTCAGTTTGACCTCAGTACCAGGGAAGCTCATGGAGCAGATCCTCTTGGGAGTCATCATGCGGCACTTGAAGGGCAAGCAGGCGATCAGGCCCAGTCAGCATGGGTTTATGCAAGGCAGGTCCTGCTTGACGAACCTGATCTCCTTCTATGACAAAGTGACGCGCTGGGTGGACGAGGGAAAGGCTGTGGATGTGGTGTACCTTGACTTCAGCAAGGCTTTTGACACCATCTCCCACAGCATTCTCCTCAAGAAACTGGCTACTCTTGGCTTGGACTGGTGCACGCTTCGTTGGGTTAGAAACTGGCTGGATAGCCGGGCCCAAAGAGTCGTGGTAAATGGAGTCAAGTCAGGTTGGAGGCCAGTCACTAGTGGCTTCCCCCAGGGCTCGGTGCTGGGGCCGGTCCTCTTTAATATCTTCATCGATGATCTGGACGAGGGCATTGAGTGCACCCTCAGTAAGTTTGCAGATGACACCAAGTTAGGTGTGTGTGTCGATCTGCTCGAGGGTAGGAAGGCTCTGCAGGAGGATCTGGATAGGCTGGACCGATGGGTTCAGGTCAACTGTATGAAGTTCAACAAGGCCAAGTGCCGGGTCCTGCACCTGGGGCGCAATAACCCCAAGCAGAGTTACAGGCTGGGAGATGAGTGGTTGGAGAGCTTCCAGGCAGAGAAGGACCTGGGAGTGATGGTGGATAGTCGGCTGAATATGAGCCAGCAGTGTGCTCAGGCGGCCAAGAAGGCCAACAGCATCCTGGCTTGTATCAAAAACAGTGTGGCCAGCAGGGCTAGGGAGGTGATCGTCCCCCTGTACTCGGCTCTGGTGAGGCCGCACCTCGAGTACTGTGTTCAGTTTTGGGCCCCTCGCTATAAGAGGGACACGGAGGTGCTTGAGCGGGTCCAGATAAGGGCGACGAAGCTGGTGAGGGGCCTGGAGAACAAGTCCTACCAGGAGCGGCTGAGGGAGCTGGGCTTGTTCAGCCTGGAGAGGAGGAGGCTCAGGGGCGACCTTGTTGCTCTCTACAGGTACCTTAAAGGAGGCGGTAGAGAGGTGGGGGTTGGCCTGTTTTCCCACGTGCCTGGTGACAGGACGAGGGGGAATGGGCTTAAGTTGCGCCAGGGGAGTTTTAGGTTGGATCTTAGGAAGAACTTCTTTACTGAAAGGGTTGTTAGGCACTGGAACAGGCTGCCCAGGGAGGTGGTGGAGTCACCATCCCTGGAAGTCTTTAAAAGACGTTTAGATGTAGAGCTTAGGGATATGGTTTAGTGGGGACTGTTAGTGTTAGGTTAGAGGTTGGACTCGATGATCCTGAGGTCTCTTCCAACCTAGAAATTCTGTGATTCTGTGATTCTGTGATATGTGCGAAAAGATTTTGGTTGCTGTATAGGTGAGCAGCTTGTCACCTGGCTGCTCCGGTGTTGGGACGCTGGAGCCAATTGTGTGGACTTGTCTGGCATTGAAGCCAGACGGCTGGGATCCCTTGCTAGAGACGCAGTCATTAACAAAGCAATTACAAATGGAGCACAATCTCACAGCCTCTGGAGGCGTCTCCTCTCAGCTGTGAGGGAAAGGTATCCCTTCAAGGAAGAACTTGTATGTCTACCAGGCAAGTGGACCACTATGGAGAAGGGAATCCAGTACCTGAGGGAATTAGCCGTACGGGAAGTGATTTATGAGGATCCAGTCCCCGGACAAACATCCAAAGATCCAGATGGAGTCAGGTGTACACGACCCACGTGGCGGAAGTTTGTACGGAGTGCACCATCATCATATGCCAGCTCATTGGCAGTAATGGCCTGGAAAAAGGATGAGGAACCCATAATAGATGAAGTGGCTAAACAACTCCGGCAGTACGAAGAAAGTCTCTCCTCTTCCTTACAGGCCTGCGTCTCAGCTGTGGAGAAACTTTCTGAAGAGTTCCACCAACTTAAAGAGAATCTATCTTCCTCCCCACCTGAACAAACCAGTGTCCACCGACCAAAAGAGAACACTTGGGAGAAACTTTCTGAAAAGGTTCACCAACTTGAAGAGAGATTATTCTCCTTCGCACCTGTACAAAGCAGTGTCTCAGCTATCAGGGGTAGGCGGTCATCTACACAAAGAAGACAATATGGTGGGTACTCACCCCGTGCCACCCTGTGGTTTTATTTACGAGACCATGGAGAGGACATGAGAAAATGGGATGGAAAATCCACCGCAACCCTAGAGGCATGGGTACGTGAGTTGCAAAGGAAAACAATTGGGAAAAAGGGATTCTCTGAAAAGTTTACTGCTCCAACTTCCAGCAGACAGTCCTTCAAACCCAGAATTGAAGAAGATTCTGACCAGGATTAGGGGGGCCCTGCCTCCAGCCAGGGGGAGGAAAGGGACAATCGAGTTTATTGGACTGTGTGGATTCGATGGCCTGGCACGTCAGACGCACAGAAGTATAAGGCTTTAGTAGACACCGGTGCACAATGTACTCTAATGCCATCGAGCTATAAAGGGCCAGAGCCCATCGGTATTTGTGGAGTGACAGGGGGATCTCAGCAGTTGACTGTATTGGAGGCTGAAGTGAGTCTGACTGGGAATGAGTGGCAAAAGCATCCCATTGTGACTGGCCCGGATGCTCCATGTATCCTTGGCATAGACTATCTTAGAAGAGGATATTTCAAGGACCCAAAAGGGTTCCGCTGGGCTTTTGGTATAGCTGCCTTAGAGACAGAGGGCATTAAACAATTATCTACCTTGCCTGGTCTTTCAGAGGACCCCTCTGTTGTGGGGTTGCTGAGGGTCGAAGAACAGCAAGTGCCAATTGCTACTACAACTGTGCACCGGCGGCAATATCGCACTAACCGAGACTCCCTGATTCCCATCCATAAGCTAATTCGTCAATTGGAGAGCCAAGGAGTGATCAGCAAGACTCTTTAACCTTTCAATAGTCCCATATGGCCAGTGCGAAAGTCTAATGGTGAGTGGAGACTAACAGTGGACTATCGTGGCCTGAACGAAGTCACGCCACCACTGAGTGCTGCAGTGCCGGACATGCTGGAACTCCAGTACGAACTTGAATCGAAGGCAGCCAAGTGGTACGCCACAATTGATATCGCTAATGCATTTTTCTCCATCCCTCTAGCAGCAGAGTGCAGGCCACAATTTGCTTTCACTTGGAGGGGAGTCCAATATACTTGGAATCGGCTGCCCCAGGGGTGGAAACACAGCCCTACCATTTGCCATGGACTGATCCAGTCTGCACTGGAGCAGGGGGAAGCTCCTGAACACCTGCAGTACATCGATGACATTATTGTGTGGGGTGACACAGCAGAGGAAGTTTTCGAGAAAGGAAAGAAAATAGTCCAAATCCTTCTGAAAGCTGGTTTTGCCATAAAACAAAATAAAGTCAAAGGACCTGCACGAGAGATCCAGTTTTTAGGAATAAAATGGCAAGATGGACGTCGTCAAATTCCAATGGATGTGATCAACAAAATAACAGCTATGTCTCCACCAACTAGCAAAAAAGAAACACAAACTTTCCTAGGTGTTGTGGGGTTTTGGAGAATGCACATTCCAAATTACAGTCTGATTGTAAACCCGCTTTACCAAGTAACCCGTAAGAAGAATGAGTTTGTGTGGGGCCCTGAGCAACGGCAGGCCTTTCAACAAATTAAGCAGGAAATAGTTCATGCAGTGGCCCTTGGGCCAGTTCGAACAGGACCAGAAGTGAAGAATGTGCTCTACACTGCAGCCGGGGAGAATGGCCCCACCTGGAGCCTCTGGCAGAAAGAACCTGGGGAAACTCGAGGTCGGCCCCTGGGGTTTTGGAGTCGGGGATACAGAGGATCTGAGGCCCGCTACACTCCAACGGAAAAGGAAATATTGGCAGCATATGAAGGAGTTCGATCTGCTTCGGAGGTGGTCGGTACTGAAGCGCAGCTCCTCCTAGCACCCCGATTGCCAGTACTAGGCTGGATGTTCAAAGGAAGGGTCTCCTCTACACATCATGCAACCGATGCTACATGGAGCAAGTGGGTTGCACTGATTACTCAGCGGGCTCGAATAGGAAACCCCAGTCGCCCAGGGATATTGGAAGTGATTATGGACTGGCCAGAAGGCAAATACTTTGGGATATCATCAGAGGAGGAGGTGGGTCGTACTGAAGAAGCCCCACTGTACAACCAGTTACCAGAGAATGAGAAGAAATATGCCCTGTTCACTGATGGGTCTTGTCGTATTGTGGGGAAGCATCGGAGATGGAAGGCTGCTTTATGGAGCCCTACACGACGAGTTGCAGAAGCTGCTGAGGGAAAAGGTGAATCGAGTCAGTTTGCAGAAGTGAAGGCCATTCAGCTGGCTTTAGACATTGCTGAACGAGAAAAATGGCCGGTTCTCTATCTCTACACTGATTCATGGATGGTAGCAAATGCCCTGTGGGGATGGTTACAGCAATGGAAGCAAAACAACTGGCAGCGCAGGGACAAACCCATCTGGGCTGCTGCATTGTGGCAAGATATTGCTGCCCAGGTAGAGAACCTGGCTGTAAAGGTACGCCACGTAGATGCTCATATGCCCAAGAATCGGGCTACTGAAGAACATCAAAACAACCAGCAGGTGGATCAGGCTGCTAAGATTGAAGTAGCTCAGGTGGACCTGGATTGGCAGCATAAAGGTGAATTATTTATAGCCCGATGGGCCCATGACACCTCAGGCCATCAAGGTAGAGATGCAACATACAGATGGGCTCGTGATCGAGGGGTGGACCTGACCATGGACGCTATAGCGCAGGTTATTCATGACTGTGAAACGTGTGCTGCAATCAAGCAAGCCAAACGGTCAAAGCCTCTTTGGTATGGAGGACGATGGCTGAAATATAAATATGGAGAGGCCTGGCAGATTGATTACATCACACTCCCTCAAACTCGCAATGGCAAGCGCCATGTACTTACAATGGTGGAAGCAACCACTGGATGGCTGGAAACATATCCTGTGCCTCATGCCACCGCCCGGAACACTATCCTGGGCCTTGAAAAACAAGTCCTATGGCGACATGGCACCCCAGAAAGAATAGAGTCAGACAATGGAACTCATTTCCGAAGCAACCTTATAGACACTTGGGCCAAAGAGCATGGTATTGAGTGGGTGTATCACATCCCCTATCATGCACCAGCCTCCGGGAAAGTTGAACGATATAATGGACTGTTAAAGACTACATTGAAAGCAATGGGCGCTGGGACATTCAAAAATTGGGATACGCATTTGGCAAAGGCCACCTGGTTAGTCAATACTAGGGGATCTGCCAACCGAACTGGACCTGCCCAATCAAACCTGTTACGTACTGTAGATGGGGATAAAGTTCCTGTAGTGCATGTAAGAAATATGCTGTGTAAAACGGTCTGGGCTACTCCTGCTTCAGGAAAAGGCAAACCCATTGGTGGAATTGCTTTTGCTCAGGGACCTGGATATACGTGGTGGGTGATGCAAAAGAACGGAGAGGTCCGGTGTGTACCTCAAGGGGATTTAATACTGGGTGAGAATAGCCCATGAATTGGATTGTACCATGTTAATTACTATATAATATTGTATGTTATCACTATCATGACTACTATATACCCTAGATAAAAATGGTGACTAACTAGAATGTATGGAAAAGAGTGTAACCTGAGCATGACATAAATGGTATGGAATAAGGGGTGGATAGATGTCCTGGTTTCAGTTAGAACAGAGTTAATTTTGTTCCTAGTAGCCGGTGGAATGCTATGCTTTGGCTTAGAATGAGAAGAGTGCTGATAACACCCCGATGTTTTAATTATTGCAGAGCAGCGCTTGTACTAAGCCAAGGACATCTCAACTTCTTGCTCTGTCCTGCCAACAGGCAGGCTGGAGGTGCAGCAAGAACTGGGAGGGGACAGACCCAGAACAGGTGACCCAAACTAGCCAAAGGGGTATTCCATCCCATCTGACGTCATGCTAAACAATATATAGGGTGGCTAGCCGGGGGGAGGGCTGGCCGGACTGCTCGGGGTTAGGCTGGGCATCGGTCAGCGGGTGGTGAGCAATTGCATTGTGCATCACTTGTTTGTACATGTTATTATTAGTAGTACTATTATCATCATTGTATCATTATTATTATTATTATTATTATTACTATTATTATTTTCTTGTCTTATTAAACTGTCTCTATCTCAACTCACAGGCCTCACTTTCCATTTCTCTCCCCCATCCCAGAGAGGGAGGGGGGAGGGTGAGCGAACGGCTGTGTGGTGTTTAGCTGCCGGCCGGGTTAAACCACTACAGTCTTACACAAATGTTATGGAATAAGGGGTGGAGGTTGTACTGGGTCTGGCTGGAATGTTAACTTCCCCGGCAGCAGCCCATACAGTGCTGTACTCTGCAATTGTAGGTGGAACAGCAGTGTTATCACACCAGTGTTGTGTCTACTGCTGAGCAGCAGTGGCACAGCATCGGGCCTCTCTCTAACCCTCCTGGGGGGTGGGCAAAAAGTGAGAAGAGAAACATCATCAGGGCAGCTGACCTAAACCAACCAAAGGGATATTCCATGCCATGTGATGTCACACTCAGCAATAAAAGGTGGAAACAGGAAGAAGAGGGGAGGGGTGGGCTCTCATTGTGAAAACGTCGGTCCTCCTCCCGAACACCGGCTACATGCGTTGAGGCCCTGCTTCAAGGACGTGGTCAATCATCGCTCATTTGTGGGAAGTAGAGAGTAATTTCTTTCCTCTGTACTTCCACATAGTTTTCATTTATTTTGTTTGTTTTCCTCCTTTCTTTTATTTTCCCTTTCCCCCTCCCTTTTCCCCTTTCCCTTTTTATTTCCTTTTAGTTAAATTGTTTAGATCATAATAATCTTTATTTAAATATTTAAATTGTTTAGATCATAATAATCTTTATTTAATTATTATTATTATTTCCCTTTAATTAAATTATCCTTATCTCAACTCGTGAGTCGTTCTTTGCTTTACTTCTCCCCCTCCTCATCTAAGAAGAGGGGGAGTGAGAGAGCAGTTGTGGGGTTTAGCTGCCCAGCACGGTAAAACCACCACAGACATGTGCAATTTTCTTCATTTCCTTTACAAGTTCATTTACAGCTTTTCTTTCTGTTGTGGTTTAACCCAGCTGGCAGCTAAACAACACACGGCCGCTCCTTCACCTCCCCCCCTCCTTCTCTGGGATGGGAGAGAGAAATGGGAAAGTGAAGCCTGTGAGTTGAGATAAAGACAAGAAAATAATAATAACAATAATAATAATGACAATAATGATGATAATAGTACTACTGGTAATAAGGTGTACAAAAAAACAGAAAAAATGCTTTTACAAAAACATCAACACAAAAAGGAGGACTAAGGAGAATCTCCATCCTTTACTGGATGCGGGGGGAAACTTAGTTGCAAGAGATGAGGAAAAGGTGGAGGTGCTTAATGCCTTCTTCGCCTCAGTCTTTACCGGCAATACCGGTTGTTCTCTGGATACCCAGTACCCTGAGCTGGTGGAAGGGGATGGGGAGCAGGATGTGGCCCTCACTATCCACGAAGAAATGGTTGGTGACCTGGTGCGGCACTTGGATGTGCACAAGTCGATGGGGCCGGATGGGATCCACCCAAGGGTGCTGAGAGAACTGGCAGAGGAGCTGGCCAAGCCACTTACCGTCATTTATCAACAGTCCTGGCTAGCGGGGGAGGTCCCAGGTGAGTGGCAGCTAGAAAATGTGACACCCATCTACAAGAAGGGCCAGAGGACTGACCTGGGAAACTACAGGCCTGTCAGTTTGACCTCAGTGCCAGGGAAGCTCATGGAGCAGATTATCTTAAGAGTCATCACGCAGCACTTGCAGGGCAAGCAGGCGTTCAGGCCCAGTCAGCATGGGTTTATGAAAGGCAGGTCCTGCTTGACGAACCTGATCTCCTTCTATGACAAAGTGACGCGCTGGGTGGATGAGGGAAAGGCTGTGGATGTGGTCTACCTTGACTTCAGCAAGGCTTTTGACACCGTCACCCACAGCATTCTCCTCAAGAAACTGGCTGCTCTTGGCTTGGACTGGCGCTTCTTGGGTTAGAAACTGTCTGGATAGCCGGGCCCAAAGAGTCGTGGTAAATGGAGTCAAATCCGGTTGGAGGCCAGTCACTAGTGGCGTTCCCCAGGGCTCGGTGCTGGGGCCGGTCCTCTTTAATATCTTCATCGATGACCTGGATGAGGGCATTGAGCGCACCCTCAGTAAGTTTGCAGATGACACCAAGTTAGGTGCGTGTGTCGATCTGCTTGAGGCTGGGAAGGCTCTGCAGGAGGATCTGGATAGGCTGCACCGATGGGTTCAGGTCAACTGTATGAAGTTCAACAAGGCCAAGTGCCGGGTCCTGCACCTGGGGCGCAATAACCCCAAGCAGAGCTACAGGCTGGGAGAGGAGTGGTTGGAGAGCTGCCTGGCAGAGAAGGACCTGGGAGTGATGGTTGATAGTTGTCTGAATATGAGCCAGCACTGTGCTCAGGTGGCCAAGAAGGCCAACAGCATCCTGGCTTGCATAAGAAACAGTGTGGCCAGCAGGGCTAGGGAGGTGATCGTCCCCCTTTACTCGGCTCTGGTGAGGCCGCACCTCGAGTACTGTGTTCAGTTTTGGGCCCCTCGCTACAAGAAAGACATGGAGGTGCTTGAGCGAGTCCAGAGAAGGGCGACGAAGCTGGTGAGGGGCCTGGAGAACAAGTCCTACGAGGAGCGGCTGAGGGAGCTGGGCTTGTTCAGCCTGGAGAAAAGGAGGCTCAGGGGCGACCTTATCGCTCTCTACAGATACCTTAAAGGAGGCTGTAGTGAGGTGGGGGTTGGTCTGTTCTCCCATGTGCCTGGTGACAGGATGAGGGGGAATGGGCTAAAGTTGCGCCAGGGGAGTTTTAGGTTGGATCTTAGGAAGAACTTCTTTAGCAAAAGGGTTGTTAGACATTGGAACAGGCTGCCCAGGGAAGTGGTGGAGTCACCATCCCTGGAGGTCTTTAAAAGACATTTAGACGTAGAGCTTAGGGATATGGTTTAGTGGGGACTGTTAGTGTTAGGTCAGAGGTTGGACTCGATGATCTTGAGGTCTCTTCCAACCTAGAAATTCTGTGATTCTGTGAAACAAGTGATGCACAATGCAATTGCTCATCACCCGCTGTCCAATGCCCAGCCTAACCCCGAGCAGTCCGGCCCTCCTCCCAGCTCTTGCACCCCCAGCCTGGCCGCTGGCAGGACAGAGTGAGAAGCTGAAACATCCTTGGCTTGGTGTAAGCGCTGCTCTGTAACAATTAAAACATCAGCATATTATTAGCAGTCTTCTCATCCTAAACCAGAACATAACATTCTACCAGCTACTAGGAAGAAACACCCTTATCATCAATGTTTAAACAGCAATTACTAAAGTTAAATTTTCCACAGACTTCTCCTTCTTGTGCTAGTAAATAATCCAAAGCTAAGCAATTTTGATACAAAGCAGTTCTCATCTCGGTATTTTGCTTGCAATTAATCCAAGTGCATCTCCTGTTTTATTTATAACTATTTCTATTACAGCTAGTAACCTAATTATTCTATTAAGTATATGTTTGGGGTCCTATAGCCCCAGGATCTGTCTTCTGCCCACGTAGCTGAATCATAATAGGCAAACGCCTTCAATCAAGGGGTTGGGCCTGCTTTCAGGGTCGATTCGGGCTTGTGTTACCGTTCAGCCTGTCAGGGTGATCCAGCTCCTGGAAAACGAATCACAATTTTATATAGGTTTAAAAAAAGAGGTTCTTATGTTATTTGCTTGGGACAACCTGACCTTAGTGTGGGAGAAGTCCGGTCGAGGCCCTCTCACTCGGCAGTCAATACCCATAGGGGTTGCCTCCCTCGGTAGACCATACACGCCGCAGTGGAGGGTCCTGCCCTGGTCTTGCCTTCTCCCTTTCCTCCCTTCAGGCTTGTCCCCTTTATTTGGCATCCTTAATTCATGCAGAGCCTCTTTGCCAGAATATTAGTTCTTCTTTAGCTTTAGTTTCAATTCCCTGCCTCTCCACTCACCCTCGCAAGGAAGTTGTAGATCGCGATGAGGTTCCCCCTCACCCTTCTCTTCTCCAGACTGAACAGGCCCAGTGACCTCAGCCACTCCTCGTATGTCTTCCCCTCTAGGCCTTTCACCATCTTCGTTGCCCTCCTCTGGACACTCTCCAACAGTTTAATGTCCTTTTTGTACTTTGGTGCCCAGAACTGCACACAGTACTCGAAGTGAGGCCGCACCAGCGCAGAGTAGAGCGGGACAACTGCTTCCCTCAAGCAACTAGCAATGCTATGCTTGATGCACCCCATTTTTGCCTTCTTTCTCTTTATGTCCACCTATATAATTACTCTTGTCTTTCAACATCCATCTAAGATTTTTTGGAATCCCATCAAATGAAAAATTTTTGTTTTATATTGACTATGACTTTTCCCATGTAAGCATTACATATGTAACACAAGCATATATGTAGTAGTACTCCTGAAATGTTTATCAGTTCTTCCTTTCCCCTTGAATTTCAAGCTTCACCTTTTGTATTGGAATAGCCATTTTATGTGGCTTTTTTATGAAATAACTCCAAGTAGACCTCAGACTGATCCTTCCATGTCACAGACTGTAATAATGAACAAAGAATCTGATGAAATGTATAATTTTGTTTAGTTGGCCAGAATGCTATGAGTCTTCATTATGATACCGCTAAGATAAGGCTTGTTAAAAATACAAAACATGAACGCACAAAACTGGGAAGAGGGTGTAAATAAAACCTCTTTCCAAAACAACAACAGCAGCACTGTAGCATCCTTAGCTCTGCACAATACATTTGAATCTTTCAAATACTTCTTTCATTGTTTGCAATAGTTTTATGTAGTCATGTGATAATAGTTTCAAAGCGTGTAACAGGGCAATCATAACCTGACAAGACTTGTCAGAACTATATGCTGGAAGACCAGCTTATAGCTGAATAGACAAAGAGGAAAAACATTGTGGTATCTGTCATATCCAGATCTGTGAGAGATCCAGAGTAGAGCGGGACAGTCACCTCCCTCGACCAACTAGCAATGCCATGCTTGATGCATCCAAGGATGCCCTCCTGGCTGCCAGGACACACTGCTGGCTCATATTCAACTTGCTGTCAACCACAACCCCCAGATCCCTCTCTGCGGAGCTGCTCTCCAGCGTCTCATCCCCCAGTCTGTACATATAGCCAGGGTTGCTCCGTCCCAGGTGCAGGACCCGACACTTGCTTTTGTTAAACTTCATGTGGTTGGTGATCGCCCAGCTCTCCAATCTGTCCAGATCTCTCTGCAAGGCCTTTCCACCCTCATCAGAGTCCACAACTCCTCCAAGTTTGGTGTCATCGGCAAATTTGCTCAGAACACCTTCTAGTCCTACATCCAAATCATTTATAAAGACATTGAAGAGGACTGGCCCTAAAATGGAGCCTTGAGGGACCCCACTAGTGACCATCCGCCAGCCAGATGTGGCCCCATTTACCACAACCCTTTGAGCCCTGCCCATCAGCCAATTGCTCACCCATCGTATGATGTTTTTGTTTAGCTGTATGCTGGACATTTTTTCCAGTGGGATCCTATGGGAAACTGTGTCAAAAGCTTTGCTGGAGTCCAAAAAGATCACATCAGATGGTTTCCCTTGATCGACTAGATGGGTGATCTTATCATAAAAGGAAGTCAGATTTATTAAGCAGGACCTACCCCCTCGTCAACCCATGTTGGCTGGGACCAGTGACTGCATTGTCCCCCAGGTGTGCCTCAGTAACTTCAAGAATCATCTTCTCCATAATTTTACCACGCACTGACGTGAGACTGACAGACCTGTAATTGCCATAAATTCTAAACTCAACCACTTCATGGTCACTATGACCGAGACGGCCACCAATTGCCACATCTCCCACAAGACCCTCTCTGTTCTCCAGCAACAGATCTAGGAGGGCACCTTTCCTAGTTGGCTTCCTTAGCACCTGCACCAAGAAGTTATCATCTAGGTGCTTTACAAACCTCCTGGACTTGCTCGTGTCAGCTGTGTGTTGATCCCAGTTGATATCTGGCAAGTTGAAAACCCCCATAAGGACAAGGGGAGTTGATCTTGAGGCATCTCGTAGTTCTGCAAAGAATAATTAATCAGTGTTGTCATCCTGGCTGGGTGGTCTGTAATAGACTCCCACAACGACATCCCCTTTATTTGTTTGTCCCTTAATCCTTACCCAGAGGCTCTCAACTTTGCCATCTCCAACTTGAATTTCCACACAGTCCAGCCCATGCTTCACATACATAGCCACCCTGCCACCTCGCCAACCCTGTCAAACAACCCAAACAAACCCTTTTTGACACAAAACATACAGATATGGTTAAAAATTAAAAATGAAATTTCAGTCTCCATTGTGACACAGAATCACACAATTGTCTAGGTTGGAAGAGACCTCCAAGATCATCGAGTCCAACCTCTGACCTAACACTAACCACTCCTCCACTAAACTATATCACTAATCTCTACATGTAAACATCTTTTAAAGACTTCCAGGGATGGTGACTCCACCACTTCCCTGGACAGCCCATTCCAATGTCTCACAACCCTCTCAGTAAAGAAGTTCTTCCTAATATCCAACCTAAACCTCCCCTGGTGCAACTTTAACCCATTCCCCCTCATCCTGTCGCCAGGCACGTGGGAGAATAGACCAAGCCCTACCTCGCTACAGCCTCCTTTAAGGTACCTATAGAGAGCAATAAGGTCACCCCTGAGCTTCCTCTTCTCCAGGCTAAACAATCCCAGCTCCCTCAGCCGCTCTTTGTAAAACTTGTTCTCTTGTTCTCACTTGTTCTTCAATACTATCATGTAATTCTAATTCAGGACCAAATACATTGGTTTGTATTTGGATTACTGTTAGGGGAAACAAGTGTATTCAGGTTGTTATGTGTATTTTGTTAAATCATGGGACACCATGATTCTCTTTACCACTTTTCCCTTTTTTTCTTACCCCTACCAACATATAAACAGATATGCTATTTTCATTCATGTACCAGTAAAGACAAAAGAGCTTCTGAGATTTTAGCACCATGATCTTTAGTTATATTTAGATTTTGAATAAATAAAGTATGATATTTCTTAAAGATGGATGAGAAAGTGTGGTGGTTATACCCTGCTGCGCAGATAAACTCCACCACAAATGTTCTCTCACTCCCACTCTTCAAAGGAGAAGAGGGAGAAAATACGACAGAAAGGTCTCAAGGGTTGAGATAAGGACAGCAAGATCACTCAACAATTATTGTCTTGGGCAAAACAGACTCAGCATTGGGAGATTTATAGAACTGATTACCTATTACTAACAAGCTAGAGCAGTGAGAAACTAAAAACAAACTAAAAACACCTTCCCAACCCCATTCACCCTCTACTACCTCCTCCCCCTGAGTGGTGAAGGGGAACAGGGAATGGGGGCTGCGGTCAGTCCCTGACACTTCGTCTCCACTACTCCGTCATGGCCACTCTCTGCCCCTGTTCCACATGGGTTCCCTCCCATGGGATGCCATCCTTCCCAAACTGATCCTCCGGGGGATTCCCACAGGCAGTTCTTCAAGAAGAGCTCCAATATGCATCTGTACCATGGAGACCATTTAACAGAAGCACACTGCACCAGCACAGATCCCCCATGGGCACCAGCTCCCCACGGATCACCTGCTCCTGTGTGGGTTTCTCTCTGACAATTTTGTGAGTCCAGATGAAGGGCTTATATCCATCTATTACATACCTGTAAGTCCTCCATGAAATTTAAATTGATGTAATTTGTAAACTACAAGATTATGTGTCAGTGAATGGCAAGTCTGATGATCTTGTACTGTGCTGTTTGCATGACCCTTGCTTGACAGATTGCTCTCTTTCATTATTCAAGGGTCTTACAGCTTCCTTTGCATAAAACAGTATAAAATATAAAGAAAGAAGAATGTGGTTTGGGTTGGTTTTATTTAGTTTGGTATTAATTCACAACTATAATTGTATTTACCTGAGAAGTGGTCTTGTTTTCCATAGAATTAATATGTAGTCATAGAATCACAGAATCATAGAATCATTTAGATGGAAAAGACCTCTAAGATCATCTAATCCAACCTTCAATTTAGCACTGCCAAGTCCACCATTGTATTTACCAATAGCAAGCATATCTCATTTACCATATTTTAGGAAACTGGCTCTCTGTGTTACAAAGAGCTGCCTATATGCTCATCTGATACAAACAGTTTTGCAAGGAAAGCTGTTTGATGAGTTTTTCTTACATATCTGGCAAACACTTTGTTAGCTTTTTCTTACATTTATTATTGCTAAACAGAAAGTTTATTCCAACATCATGATAAGAACTGAATGAACAACTTAAAGAAAATCATATTTTTCTAGCATAAAACATACTGGCACCTCCCTTTTAATTATATTTTATACTTCTCTTATTACTTCCACAACATGCCTCTCTTTCATTTTTCTGTATGATAAAAAAGTAGTGTACTACAAAGTCTTTTAGAAAATCATAGAATCATAGAATGGCTCAGGTTGGATGACCTTAAAGATCATCTAACTCCAACCCCCTGCCATAGGCAGGGATGACACCCACTAGATCAGGTAGGCCAAGGCCCCATCCAGCCTGGATTTAAACACCTCCAGGGATGGGACATCCACAACTCCTCTTGGCAACCTGTTCCAGTTCCTCACTACCCTTACAGTGAAGATTTTCCTCCTAACGTATAATCTAAATCTATCCTCTTTTAGTTTAAGACCATTTCCCCATGTCCTGAGACCATTCCCTGTTATCTACCTGAGTAAAGAGTCTCCATCTTTTTTTTAATAAGAACCCTTTAAGTATTGAAAGGTCGGAATAAGGTCTCCCTGGAGCCTCCTCTTCTTCAGGCTGAACATCCCCAGCTCTCTCAGCCTTTAGTCAAAGGAGAGGTGCTCCAGTACTTTGATCATCTTTGTAGCCCTAGAATGGACTCTCTCTAGCAGGTCCACATCTTTCTTGTTCTGGGAGCCCCAAACCTGGATGCAGTATTCCAGGTGGGGCCTCATGAGGGCATAGTAGAGGGGGACAATCACCTCCCTTGACCTGCTGGTCACATCTCTTTCGATGCAGCCCAGGACACAGTCGGCCTTCTGAGCTGCAAGCGGGTACTGCTGTCTCATGTCAAGCCTTTCATCCACCAGAACGCCCAAGTCCTTCTCTATAGTTTTATTTGACCTAAATCTGGCAAAGATTATCTTAATTAAGCACTACAGGTTAAGTGAACATTTAGTGGTATACTAAATAATTACAACTTGTTTGTGTTTACCTTGTGTTCCCTTTTTGCGAAGGACAGCATCCTGTGGGAGGGATCCCATGTGGAGCAGGGCCAGAGAGTGACCAGGAAGGAGCAGCGGAGACAAAGTGTAATGGACTGATCAGAGTCCCCATTCCCCTTTCCACTGTGCCACTCAGGGGGAACAGGTAGTAGAGGGTGGATGGGTAGGAGGGTAGGACTGTTTTTTGGTCCACAAGCTCTTCAACATACAATAGCTTGATAGTTAGGTATCTTAGAATGTGAAACTGAGCAGTGTTCTTATGACTATTTATTTCTCTCCAGAAAAGGATAGATTTGGAGAGTACCTTGAGGAGGCAGGGCATTAAAGTCCCATCAGAGGACAAGCCTACACCATGCAGAGCTGGTAGAGAGGAACACTTACTATGTGGGTGTGTCCCTTTGAGGTCCATTATTCGTATCTGGTCACATGGTTAAAAGCTGTAACAACATGTGTAATAACCTCTAACCATTTTTCTTGGGCTTAACTCATTATTCATGACAGCACAGACCCTCAACTGAATCCTTACAAGATGAATTCCTGTTGAATTAATCCTTCTGTTCTGGAGTATGAAGCAACATTTCTTTTCATACTGCTACGTATCCCTCTCACAGGCCACACACATGAAGTGTAAGGGATGCATCACTGTCCTGGTTTCAGTTAGAACAGAGTTAATTTTGTTCCTAGTAGCCGGTGGAATGCTATGCTTTGGCTTAGAATGAGAAGAGTGCTGATAACACCCCGATGTTTTAATTATTGCAGAGCAGTGCTTGTACTAAGCCAAGGACATCTCAACTTCTTGCTCTGTCCTGCCAACAGGCAGGCTGGGGGTGCAGCAAGAACTGGAAGGGGACAGGCCCAGAACAGGTGACCCAAACTAGCCAAAGGGGTATTCCATACCATCTGACGTCACGCTAAACAATATATAGGGTGGCTAGCCGGGGGGAGGGCTGGCCGGACTGCTCGGGGTTAGGCTGGGCATCGGTCAGCGGGTGGTGAGCAATTGCATTGTGCATCACTTGTTTGTACATGTTATTATTAGTAGTACTATTATCATCATTGTATCATTATTATTATTATTACTATTATTATTAGTAGTAGTATTACTATTATTATTTTCTTGTCTTATTAAACTGTCTTTATCTCAACTCACAGGCCTCACTTTCCATTTCTCTCCCCCGTCCCAGAGAGGGAGGGGGGAGGGTGAGGGAACGGCTGTGTGGTGTTTAGCTGCCGGCCGGGTTAAACCACTACAGTCTTTTTGGCGCCCAACGTGGGGCACGAAAGGTTGAGATAACGGCAGACCTGATCAGAGTGTGTTAAACTAAGATTGTTATAAGTATTAGACCTGCTTAATAGTCACTTGTCATAATGCTGATTGCTTTAACCTCAAGTCTGCTGCGCCTGTTTTTCAAATTGAGCATTATAGCACATTATTTTCCGTATGTGCTCTCTGTCATGTTGTTTATCCTGTCCGGGCCCTGGTTTCAGATCATTATGGTACTGTGTCTTGTAACAGTGGCTTATGAGACGATGAAATATCTGGTCATGACTCTAACTTGGTATTTGTACTCAGTAACATCGTCGACTTTATACTTTGGAAACCGTATCTTGGAAACTATTAGCAATTATACCTGTTGTCTTTTTTCATCAGGGAGTGAATCTGTGGAGGGGAAAGGGGAAGATATTTTTCCTTACTCGATCACTCTCCCTTTCTCCTTCACCACCCCCTTATCCTCTTTGATCACCCTCCCTTTCTCATTCACCACCCTCTTATCTTCCGAGCTTGTTACAATAGCTCTCCAAGATATTGAATATCCTTGGGATACTCAGACCAGCATGGTCTTGCTCTTATGCCTCCTGAATGTGCTTCAGGTTTTGCTTAAAGTTAAACAACTATTTGGGAAGCTCATTCGGAGATCTGCCCGGAGGCAGTATAGTTGTGGGTGGCAGGGAGTATGAGAGGATATGGGCAGACATCTAGAGCAGTTAGCACCCCCAGTGTTTTGGAAATTCACCCCTGAACAACTGCAAAATCCTAAAAAACTGGCAGAATGTTTGAAAAAAAGGTGTCATGACAAAAAAAACCTGCGCGGGGACACCCCAATGGATTTCCAATCCTGAAACCAGGACAATCACTCTCTTCAAAATGAAGCAGAACATGAAATTAAATGTGTTTTAGGTTGGATATTAGGAAGAACTTCTTTACTGAGAGGGTTGAGAGGCATTGGAACGGGCTACCCAGGGAAGTGGTGGAGTCACCATCCCTGGAGGTCTTTAAAAGACGTTTAGATGATGAACTTAGCGATATGGTTTAGTGGAGGACTGGTTAGTGTTAGGTCAGAGGTTGGACTCGATGATCTTGAGATCCCTTCCAACCTAGACAATTCTGTGATTCTGTGATTCTGTGTCCTTCCAGCCTACTTCACTTCCTTTGCCCTCTGGATTTACTTTATCTCTTGCACCACAAGGCCAGATGGTCTTCATTAACACAAAGTAATTATATGATCCCTGTTTTGGTTAGTTTGAAGAGTTGTGTATCTTTGTCTGACAATGTAACATGGTTACTGTTTGCTTACAAAGTTTCTTTTCAAGAATTTTAATGAAGGAGTATCCTGCATATACAGACAGCAAAATTCTACTTGCACTTTCAAGAGCTCATCACATTCACCTAAGTAGGCAAACCTGCTTGGATCTAGTTTGTTTTTCCATTGTAACTGCCATTTAGAGAACTTTTCTATTTCACTGTTATTGAGAAACAAAACCTGTAAGAGTCAGATATATACCCTTCTCTTCCTGTGGTGCCATATTCTTTCAGTTTAAATAGCTTTGCTCCTCATCCTGCCATATATATATACATATATGTATATGTATGTATATGACTGTTGAGGGATTTTTTAAACAGCAAGGAGGCCATGACTTGCTGCAGCTGAGCAAACCAAGCTACCAGGACGGCTATGAGAAGTTCCCATGACAATGTTCCGATATCGCCTGACTGAGGAATTAAAAACTATTGTTGCCAGCAGCTGGCTTCAAGGACGGGATCTACGTGACTGCTAATCACAAGGGGGTTGTTTTCTTGCAGTTGTTTGTCTGAGTGCTTTTGACCAATAATCTTGTGTGAGACACTATCCACCCCTGTTAAGTTTGCTATAAAAGTCAGGCTATTCGGGTAATAAAGGGAGAGCATGATCTGACCATACTGGTGTTTGTCGTGTTTTTGCCGTTCTTCCTGCAACAAATGGTGCCCGAATAGGCTGAGACCCGGCGAGACACAGAGAGATGCTGAGAGACGTGGGACAGAGATGCAGAAACACGCAGAGAGACTCGGAGCACAGACCCGGACAGACACGGAGTAGTGTCACTGGTGAGATGTGGAGTAGTGTCGTGGTGAGACGCGGAATAGGGTCGCAGTGAGACGCAGAATAGTGACGTGGAGAGACATGGGACATCTGAGGCCAAGTTGCTACAGGAGATCGGAGGCGTCAGTGAAGACGGCAGACGAGCGCCGCTGTGAGGTGAGTTGGCACACAGCAGAGGGGTGGAGATCACGACCCTGCAGCTTGTCTGATGCACCCACCCCGGCTTGGGGTATGACCTTTTCAATAAAGGAATCAGCGGCTGTAGTGGGTTTACATGGCAAAGTTTTGGTAGCAGGGGGGCCATAGGGGTGGTTTCTGTGAGAAGGATCTAGAAGCTGCCCCATGTTTGGTAAGGGCCCCACTGCTGACCAGAGCCGAGCCAATTAGCGATGTTGTTTTGCGCCTCTGTGAGAGCATATTTAAGACAAGGAAAAAAAACGCTGCGCCACACAGCAGCTGGGAGAGTGAGAGGAGTGAGGAACGGCCTTGCAGGCACCAAGGTCAGTGAAGAAGGAGGGGGAGAGGTGCTCCAGGCGCCGGAGCAGAAGTCCCCTGCGGCCTGTGGTGAGGACCATGGTGAAGCAGGATGTCCCCCTGCAGCCCATGGAGTACCACGGTGGAGCAGGGTTCCACGCTGCAGCCCGTGGAGGAGACCACGGTGGAGCAGGTGGCCCTGCACCGACGGAGGCTGCGGCCTGTGGAAGACCCCTGCCGGAGCAGATTCCGGGCCGGACCTGTAGCTCATGGAGAGGAGCCCATGCAGGAGCAGGTGACCTGGCAGGAGCTGCTGTCTGTGGGGGACCCAGGTTGGAGCAGTTTGCTCCTGAGGGATGGACCCTGTGGTACGGACCCATATCTGGAGCAGTTCTGGAAGAGCTGCTGCCTGTGGGAAGCCCATGCCAGATCAGTTCATCAGGGGCTGTATCCCGTGGGTGGGACCCCACAGCACAGGGGACGAGAGTGACCGAGAACAGTGGCAGAGAAGAAGCGCTGTAGACTGACCATAACCCCCATTCCCCCGTTCCCCTGCGCTGCTCGGGGGGAGGAGGTGGAAGAGGGTGGATGGGGGGGGAAGGTGCTTTTGGTTTCTTTCCTTTGTTTCTCACTTCTCTAGCTTGTTAGTAATAGGCAATAAATCTTACTATCTCCTTATGCTGAGTCTGTTTTGCCTGTTAAAATAATTACTGCGTCATCTTCTTGTCCTTATCTCAACCTTTGAGCCCTTTTCATCGTATTTTCTCCCCGTTCCTCTTTGAGGAGGGGGAGTGAGAGACCGTCTGTGGTGGAGCTCGACTGCCCACTCGAGCGGAACCACCACAGCGGCAGAAATAACTAGAAGGCCTATCGGAGCAGAGTGCTGATGGGGAGTGGGGCTGCCCTCCCCATCCCCCGCGCCAGAAAATCTTGATGAAGCTGCGCTGCCAGCATCTGTGCCACTGCCAGGCAGCAATAAATCCACTCAGGATGCTTCACCAATGATAGGTGCAGCAGCAGATTCCGAAAATCGACCTTCAGTGGAGGAGCTGTTCCAAGAACTGTTAGAGAAATTGGAGAACTTAAAAATTACGGATTCGGAGGAGCTTCCTCTCTCGTCTGCCCCACCGGAGCCAACTCCCTCATTATCTGCCGCTACAACACCGTCGGCACCAAGGAGGGACAGGTGCTCTGACGTCATACGTGATGCCATCATAGAAAGACATTGGCATGCTACATCCTTGGCCTGCCCTATTATTATCCACCCTGTGCAAAGCAAGTCGTGGCAGCCGCATGATTGGAAGCTTTTACAACAAGCTTGAAAAACGGTTATGGAATACGGTTTACAATCCCAGCCGGCTCGACAGATAATTCAATGGATTTTCCAGGCAGAATTAATGTGTCCTTTTGACTGTCGAAACTTGGCGAAGGAGGCCATGACTTGCTTCAGCTGAGCAAACCAAGCTACCAGGATGACTATGAGAAGTTCCCATGACAATGTTCCCATATCGCCTGATTGAGGAATTAAAAAATATTGTTGCCAGCAGCTGGCTTCAAGGACAAGGTCTACGTGACTGCTAATCACAAGGGGGTTGTTTTCTTGCAGGTGGGGTTGTTTTCTTGCAGTTGTTTGTCTGAGTGCTTTTGACCAATAATCTTGTGTGAGACACTATCCGCCCCTGTTAAGTCCACTATAAAAGTCAGGCTATTCGGGTAATAAAGGGAGAGCATGATCTGACCATACTAGTGTCTGTTGTGTTTTCGGCCGTTCTTCCTGCAACAAATGGCACCCGAACATGCTAAGACCCGGTGAGACACAGAGAGACGCGAGACACGGAGAGACACTGAGAGACCTGAGATGTAGAGTGTCCCACAGAGACATGGGACGTAGAGGAACTTGGAGACACATGGAGAGACGCAGAGAGACTAGGAACTGAGACGCAGTAACACGCGGGACGCAGAGAGACTTGGAGCACAGACCCAGACAGACACGGTGTGGTGTAATTGCCTGAAGTAACTAGGAAAATAAAACTAATAGTCACATTTTAAAGAAAATGTACAGCATTGAAGAGGCTTTCAGGGTAGGGCATAGCTGCATTACCTGAGCGTTCCCTAGGTTTCCAACCTTAGATGCTATTGCGCTGGGGAAACCTGGTGTGCTAGCTCTAAGGAACAGTATGGAGCATAGAGTGGAGTGGAGACACCACGGCTAGGCTCTGTGACCAGGTGGGGACTCGATTGTTCTTGTGCACACTGAGACCGATAAGGTGCACTTTTTGCCACCCTGAGCCAAGGACTTGTCATGTTTTGACAAATGCTGTACCCTAGTGTCCTTTTTGCTCATTATAATATCATTATAATACCAAAACACACCTCCATCCCAAAAGCTACCCGCCTCCAAGGTGCGACCACCCCTCACCGAGCATGCGCCCTGAATTTCTCGGAGCCTATTACTTTAAACGGAGATGGGAGAACTTTTCACCAATCATAACTAAGATATGCTTGACTAGAGTCACTCAAGCTCCACCTAAAAGATAGAAAATAATATAAATTGGCCTAAGAGAGGGGGGATGTTAGGGAAGATACCACCGTCAGGGGAGATACCATCCCGAGGAAATACAATATCCTTAGGACCTCCTGACTCCTGGGACCAGTCGACTGGCTGAGCCTCTCTTCCCCCATATTGGGACGCCTTTGGGTGAGATTTGAACACTTGGTTATAAATCTCTCTAGAGTCTTTGATCCTTTGAACTCATTAATTTCTAGGCTGCGCACCTGTAACACCTGTGACATCTGTGTATTTCATGCATGATAGCTTGCTTTTGCAGACAGTCACTATCGTCGGCAATCCAAAGAACCTGTGTACCTGTTGCTTTAATAAATCACACTTGATTGCATTGTTATAGCTCTCATTAAACGCGACTAAAGTAAGGGTGGTTTTACGTTATTGGTGAATCCGTGACCGTGATAGTTCAGTGTTCTGAATCCAACCAGACCCCTAACGGTTAACGCGTTATTGGTGAATATCCGACTGGACCCCAGACGGTTAATGCGTTACTGGTGAATATCTGACCGGACCCCAGACAGTTAATGCGTTATTGGTGAATCCGACTGGACCCCAGACGGTTATTGCGTTATTGGTGAATATCTGACCGGACCCCAGATGGTTAATGCGTTATTGGTGAAATCTGTGATTGTGATAGTTCAGTACCCTGAATCCAACCGGGCCCATAATGGTTAATCAGCTACACCCCTTAACGCGACACACGGACAGATGCAGTGAGACGTGGAGTGGTGTCGCGGTGAGACGCGGAATAGGGTCGCGGTGAGACACAGAATAGGGTCGTGGTGAGACGCAGAATAGGGTCGCGGTGAGATGCAGAATAGTGACGTGGAGAGGCGTGGGACATCCGGTGCCGAGTTTCTATGGCAGATCGGAGGCGTCAGTGGAAACAGCAGACGAGCGCTGCTGTGAGGCGAATTGGCATACAGCAGAGGGGTGGAGATTACGACCCTGCAGCTCGTCCGACATAACCATGGAGGAGGAAGCAGCTATCCAGCTTCTCTCTAGTATTCTCTCTAACACAGGTGTATCTTTCAATGTAAAAAAGATCAAATCCTTGGTGCACTGGGCTCAGAAGGAGGTTTTTCTGAAGGAAGTCCCTCTAATGTTTAGCCCAGCTGAGTAGCGGTACGTAGGAGATCGCTTATCGGATAAAGCCATCTCAAGTGGAAAGCTAGATAAAGATGTAAGTGGGACGTGGAGCACAGTGATTAATGTGCTGTGCAGTATGAAAACTGAACATCAGGTAGCGATGACGGTAGCGCAAGCTTTGTCAGTACCGTCTGGGACTGACAGAACGCCGAGTGCAAAACCTGAGACCTCAGGAATGGGGCTGGCACAATTCTTTTCATCGGTTCCTGCATCCACCCCGGATTGGGGTATGACCTTTTCAATAAAGGAATCAGCAGCAGAAATAACTAAGGGAGCAGAGTGCTGATGGAGAGTGGGGGCTGCCCTCCCTAACCCCCGCGCCAGAAAATCTTGATAAAGCTGCGCTGCCAGCATCCGTGCCGCTGCCAGGCAGCAATAAATCCACTCAGGATGCTTCACCAATGAGAGGTGCAGCAGCAGATTCCGAAAATCGACCTTCAGTGGAGGAGCTGTTCCAAGAACTGTTAGAGAAATTGGAGAACTTAAAAATTACGGATTCGGAGGAGCTTCCTCTCTCGTCTGCCCCACCGGAGCCAACTCCCTCATTATCTGCCGCTACAACACCGTCGGCACCAAGGAGGGACAGGTGCTCTGACGTCATACGTGATGCCATCATAGAAAGACATTGGCATGCTACATCCTTGGCCTGCCCTATTATTATCCACCCTGTGCAAAGCAAGTCGTGGCAGCCGCATGATTGGAAGCTTTTACAACAAGCTTGAAAAACGGTTATGGACTACGGTTTACAATCCCAGCTGGCTCGACAGATAATTCAATGGATTTTCCAGGCAGAATTAATGTGTCCTCTTGACTGTCGAAACTTGGCGCACTTATTGTTAACTCCTTCCCCATTGTTATTGTTTGAAAGGGTATGGTTGCGGTTAGCACAGGGGGAAGCGGGTCGACTGTGTCAACCGGGGGACCCTCTGTATGGGATTACTGCAGAGATGTTAAAGGGAATGGGTCCTTATCTCAATACCCAGATTCAGCTGCAGTTCCCTGCGATTATTCACCAAACAGCTGCACAGCTCGCACTGAGGGCTCTTCTTAGTCTCCCAGGGGAAAAGAAAGCACCTCCATTCGCATCAGTAGAACAGGCCCCTGCGGAACCATATGCTAAATTTATCGATCGGTTGTGGGCAGCACTTCCTGATCATCCTGATCTAACAGTGGAGTCTAAAAGCAGTATGTTTAAAATGCTTGCGTTTGACAATGCAAAACCAAACACTCGAAACATCTTAGTTACACTGCCGAGAACCGCACTGGTAGAGGACATGTTGGAAAGGGTACAGAGAGCTGATCAGTCCAGGCAACCAGATGTGGTGGCACAGGCTGTAAAGGACTGCCAGAGATTTGCTTTTACGACACCCTCCATTAACAAACAGGCCCCGGAAAAGCGCTATGAATGGCTAGTGCTTCGCAGGGAATGAAGAAATCCCCTACATTATGTCAATTATATGTGGCCTGGGCATTAGAACCAATTCGGATGGCGTGGCCTTACGTAATTATTTACCATTATATGGATGACATTCGGTCTTGTAGGCCAGAATGCTTCCAGGATTCAGATTTAATGTTTATTCAGGATACGTTGGAAGCAAAAGGGTTGAAGATAGCCCCAGAGAAGGTTCAACAGAAACAGCCATGGCTATACTTGGGACGGAAAATATCAGACTCTACTATTCGTCCACAGAAAGTTGATATAACTATGGTGTTACATAATTTGATAAATGTACAAATGTTCCTGGGTAACATTCAGTGGGGTCGCCACATTTTACGGATTACTAATGGCGACTTAGCTATATTACTACCTTTATTGCGGGACAGGAGTGCAGAGCAGCAGATTGCACTAACAAATGACCAATGGCAGACTCTTTCACAAATAGCTTCTAAGGTTGCAGCCGGCACTGCTTGCAGACGTATAGCAGACGTTGCACTCTCTTTCCTAATTAGCAATCATGTGTCTCTTCCATTTGCGGTGATTGGTCAGTGGCAAAAAGGAAAGGGGGAGAGTAAGGGGTGCCAAAGACAGAAACAGTATCAGGAGGATGCCACTGACATTAACAGCACTGGGAATAGGAATGGCATAAATGAAACAGGTGATAACAAGGGTGGAATGATAGGGCAGCATTTTCGAGTCCTGAAATGGATTTTCCTACCGATTCAGCCAAAAACGAGTGTTCAAACATGGGCAGAAGCTATCACAGAGTTAGTACGTAAGGGTCGTTTGCGGAGTATTGAGATCAGTGGTCAGGAACCAGGAGATATTAGTCTGCTGATGGAACCAGGAGATCTGCCAGGATCTACTCAGGATCATTTGGAATGGTGTTTACAGCAATCCATACCACTACAAGAAGCTGCGTTAGGTTACCCAGGATTGGTACATTCCCGAACTCCAAAGGGGCCTCTCTGGCAAGACATAAGATCATATAAATGGCAAGTAGTACCACAACTCTCATCCCGACCAGTGGTGGGTCGCATTGTATACACTGATGCAGGTGCAGCAAGTAAGAAGGCTGTGTGTGTGTGGTACGAGAACGGAAGTTGGGAGAAATACATAATTCTGGGGGAAACGGGATTCATTACAAACATTGGCATTGTCTGCAGTTGTTTGGGCTTGTCAGTGCTGGATGCATGAGCCGATTAATATCGTCTCAGACTCTCTGTATGTTGTCAACTTGGAAAACCGGATAGAGGATGCCTTGATACGGCAAACTAAGAGGGACAGATTGTTGTCATTATTTCTGCAGCTGTGAGATGCCATTCAAGGGAGAACTGCACCTTACTGTGTTATCCATATACGTAGTCATCAGTTCTCGATTGGGTTAGCAGAAGGTAATTCACGAGCAGACAAGTTGGTGAGTATAGTCACAGCGGGGCCTGAGAGTGATTTTGCACATGCGCGAGTGTCGCACGAAATGCTCCATCAGAATGCAAAGGGTCTTTGGAGAATGCTTGGATTTACTTGGACAGAGGTGAAAGGAATAGTAAGAGCGTGCCCTTCCTGTAGTCATCATGGACCAGGGTTAGGTTTGGGAATTAGTCCACGGGGTGTTAAGGCACTTGAGGTATGGCAAATGGATGTAACGCATGTGCTGGAATTTGGTACTAAAAGATATGTGCGTGTGAGTATTGATACTTTTTCAAGATTCATATGGGCAAAGGTGCAGGGGGGAGAAAAAGGACACCATGTGTTTAGACATCTGACGGTTTGTTTTGCCATGATGGGAGTGCCACAGCAAATCAAGATGGACAATGGTCCAGCATATGTCAGCAAAAGTGTTAGAAAATTTATGAAAATGTGGGGAGTAAAGCATATCACAGGTATTCCATATTCTCCCACGGGCCAAGTGATGGTCGAACGATCACATCAGGTTTTAAAGGAACAATTAGTGAGATTAAAAGAGATCAAGGACATCGATGAGCGATTGTCCGAGGCATTGGTTGTCTTGAATCATTTATGTTTGACTAGTGACGGAGAAGACCCTCCTGCAAGCATTCATTTTCAAACAACAAATATAGCAGCACCAAATGTGTTACCACAAATAAGAATGAATTACCAAGATCCTGCTACAGGAACTTGGAAAGGGCCATACGGGTACAGAAATACAAGTAACGCCTGTGATTACAATGACACTGCTAGGAAGGGTTTAGGGGCTTATGGCACGGAGACAGGGGGTAACAACTATAGCGTTTGGAACAATCGTACAGCTATGGCCTTACCTCCTGATGTTTTTCTGATTTTTGGGGATAGGGCCTGGCAAAGTATCCCTGCAAATGCTATCGGAGGTCCATGTTACTTAGATAAACTCACTATATTTGCTCCTAGCTTATCACAGTTGCGTGAGATCACTAGACATAAACAGGCATTGCTCACACCGGATTGCAATTATAATGTTGAATTGCTTGGTGTTGCAGCTAGAGCAGCATTGGCAAGTTTAGTGCCAGGAGTGGCCTCTTCGGCCACACTTAACAACTTAGAAAAATTGGTATGCTGGGACGAGAAGCAAGCCCATGCCACGACACAGATACTTGAGGAGATGTTACCAGATCAAAAGAGTCTGCAATATGCGCTCTTACAGGATCAAACTGCTATTGACTTCTTGCTTTTGGCTCAAGGGCATGGGTGTGAGGACTTTGAGGGAATGTGCTGTTTGAACCTTTCTGATCATGATGAGTCAATTCAGAAATCCATTACTTTCCTGAAAGAGCACGAGAAAGATTCAATATGATATCAATCCTTTCAATCAATGGCTCACAGATTTGTTTGAAACGATGCATAGATGGTTACTGGAATTAATCAAAGAGGGATTAAGGATTCTGTTTGTTGTGGTGTTAATCATCATTGCGTGTTGTATTGTAATAAATGTGGTTAAAGGGTTACTTGCAAAACTGTTACATCGGGCTTGGTTTGTTCAAAAAAAAAAAAGGGGGAATTGTTGAGGGATTTTTGAAACAGCAAGGAGGCCATGACTTGCTGCAGCTGAGCAAACCAAGCTACCAGGACGACTATGAGAAGTTCCCATGACAATGTTCCGATATCGCCTAATTGAGGAATTAAAAAACATTGTTGCCAGCAGCTGGCTTCAAGGACGGGATCTACGTGACTGCTAATCACAAGGGGGTTGTTTTCTTGCAGTTGTCTGTCTGAGTGCTTTTGACCAATAATCTTGTGTGAGACACTATCCGCCCCTGTTAAGTTCACTATAAAAGTCAGGCTATTCGGGTAATAAAGGGAGAGCATGATCTGACCGTACTGGTGTCTGTCATGTTTTCGGCCGTTCTTTGTGCAACATATGACAACAAATTTGCCTAACATGTCTAGCTTCTGGTGTTGTTTGTTTGTTTGGGGTAATTTTACAATTATATGCCCCAGTACTAAGGCTATAAACATTTAGTTGCTTCAGTAATATTTGGAAACTGGTTTTCATTCATGTAACTTCAGCTGTAATATTGCAAATGGTATATCATTGAAGGGAATGTTATCTTCTGACAGTTAACAATTGTCTATCAACTGTAACAGTAGCTATGCTCTCTTATGCTCGTACCATGAATTAGAAATCATTGCCATTAATGAACTTTTAATTAGAGTACCTTCTCAGACTAGACAAGATATTAAATCTGAATCATGACAAATTTTCTTTAAGTATTCCTTATAAGAAATAGTACATTTTTCACAGTTTAAGCTGTGTCATGCTTTGACATAACAGGCAAAACAGGTCATTCATTCTATGCTGTGCTGGTGAGGGTGAATGGAGACAAATGCATGATTTCATAGCAGCAGTACAGAAAACCTACAAAGATCTTTTACAAATTCCTTAGCAAGAGTTGGAAAAATAAAATAAAATCATGTTTCTTCTACTGGGAAGTGAATGATTGGAGTCATTCAGGACATTACTTCAAAATCCTCTTTTCAACATTTTAAAATAGACCTTACATACTAAAATAGACCTTACATAGGGAAAAAAAATAAAAGATTTACCCTTGGGTGTAAGTATTTTTGTTTTGTTTTTCAGTTGACGTACTTTGCATATTATTACCGAACAATGGGAATCATATCTATCTCCCTGTGGGACAGAATGATCCAGCAGCAGTAAAAGCTGTCAGTGAAGTGAAGGAGGTACAGCCTAGTAGTGGTGTGCTAGTCTGTCACACCAGTGATATTTTGAATTTGTTGAGAGGAAGAAGAAAACTACAATCAGTATGTCAAAACTACTCATCAGTATGTCAAGACAAACGTACATGCAAATGTCTATGTACATAGCTCCAAAACTTCAGCAGTCCTTCTTGAGAGTCATGGTTAAAATAATAAAAATCAACATAACAATGAAAGATAAAGGCATCTTTAAAAAAAAAATAAAGAGAGGAACTGGGAAACTGTAGACCTGTCTTCTTAATTCTAGTTCGCAGAATTATACAGGAACTTCAGTTATTTGTTAACACCTACAAATAAAAAAAATACTCAAATGCATCCAAGAAGGGTGGGAAAAGAGAGTGACAGGTAACATGGTGCTGCAAGGAACATGTTATCTGAGATGAATATGATTTCTTTCTGTGACAAGGTAACGTGCTCTGTGGATAGGAGAGAAGCAGTAAATGTCATATCTTGACTTGTGTCAGGATTTCAGTGGTTTCAAACTTTACATTCTGACAGATGACCTTGGAAAGCCCAGCGTAGAATACATTATGTATAACACTGACTACAAAACCTGTTTCCAGAGATTAATTATCAGTGGTTCATAATCAAAATGGAAGTGTAGCAAGTACTGATATTCAATATTTTTCATTAGTACTCTGAAAGATGGAATGCAGACTGTTTCTTAAAGTCACAGATGAAGCTGTATTGGAAGAGTTTACAAGTCCAGGCAATGTTTCAGGCTCATGTTTTTATAAAAATTAAAAAATTGTTTACTTAAGTGAACACTCAGAAGTAGGTTGGGAAAAAATGTTGTTAATAGTAGCTTTACTGAAGACATCTGAGGGATTTAAATACAACATGATCTCAGCCTGAGACAGAGGTTATATATTGCTGCAGAGCAGCCAGTCTCATTAGGGATTTTAGGGGTGAGTACTGCTTCTAAGACACCCTGAGATATTCTTTTGGCTTTTACCACTGTTGTGGTGCCTGCTGCATTAAATTTTGGGCACTACAGTGTAAGAAGGATGCTAAATAGGTTTAGGGGATCCAGAAGAAACACTGAAAATTAAACACTGAATTTGCCTAACTTAAGGAAGTTTGGTGATGACAGAACGATTGCTAAATATACCATGGATGGATGAAAAAAAAAAGCAGGTTGTTGTAATTTAGGATCGCAGATGTAAAAATGTAAATTCCTTCCTACTAACTCACAAGGATTATGTAAGAAATAAAACAATAAACAGCAGTTGCATCTTTATATGGCTTATTTACTTAGAAGGACCAACATTTCTTAAACATGAGTTTTTTAGATATAAGCATCTTTTCGGTTTGGAAGAGAAAGAGATATTGTTAAAATAAATATTAAATTATATTTTTTATATATAATTCTTTTTAGAGGAAAAGAGAACTAGGAATGATATATTTCTTTTCATTTTAATTAATGAGAGCTTTACTCTGACTTTCACTCTGACTTATTTTTACTTCACTAATAATTATAAGAGAGCATTGACCACATCTGGCTCCAAAGAAATACAATAAATTTTCACAGACACTTTAAAGTTTTTAATTCTGTGTAGCTTTGATTAGCAACCATTTTCCAGAAGAGAAAAAATATATATATTCCATCCATTCTGAATGACATACTTCTTAAAGCTGTTTTTGCCACTATTTACTTATTAAGCAGAACAAAGGTGTCCTTCCCAACAACTGGTTCCAAGTTCCCTCCTGGTTTGTGTGATCCTGTTTGAGACATATTGTTTTGAGCCTACATATAAAGAAGTGTAAGCAATTGACATGACTTCCATGATTATATTGAATATATTGAGAATAAATTCCATTTCATGACTTCCATGATTTTCCCTCTTTTAGTGTGGAAATTGCAGCTGAACTCATAGATTCCATCCTGCTGTAAGTTTGGTAAGCATCCAGATAAATATTTTTCTTCAAAAGTTTTCAGAAACATACATGTATATCTGTTGAAGTTTCACTTTGATGGTATTTTTCCTACCAGATATCTACATGAAAGCTAGACATGTGAGAAGAACATGAACTTATTATAAATAAACAGATATTCAGATGGACAGACTGTGAAATGAAGCAGTTATTTTGATTTGTGCTTGGTTTTGGACATGGCTTATGTTCCATATATTCATGAAATGAGTCAGTAGAGCCATCCTCATTACCACACCACTACTCTCTGTTTTGTATATTATTTTTATTATTACAACATTGTGATTAGAACTTACTAAAATAATACACAGAAGCTTTTGTATTTTTACAGGTCATACTATGTTCTCAAAGGAAACAAGCTTTATCTTTTATGTTATTTTGTTTTGTTTTGTTTTGTCTTGTATTTCTTGTGGAATAATGGATAAAATGACAGAGAAATAATAATAATAATTAAAAAACCGTATAAATATATATATATATTGCTCAAAGAGAAACAATCCATTCTGTTACTTTGATAAAAGTTGAAATATTAAACTGTTAATAAGAGGACTAGAATTTTTTCAGGTTAGCCTTTGGGGGGGGAGAAGTACCTGGAAAAATTGTGTTTTCTTTCAATGTTTAAAAATAAATAAATAAATAAAAAGGAAACGAAGTAAAATATACACAGTTAAGAAACCATCAATTAAGAAATAGTATCTCAAAAAATCACTGTTAAAAAATATCTCCTTTGCTTCCTGTTACAGGAAGAACGGCCGAAAACATGACAGACACTAGTATGGTCAGATCATGCTCTCCCTTTATTACCCGAATAGCCTGACTTTTATAGCAAACTTAACAGGGGCGGATAGCGTCTCACACAAGATTATTGGTCAAAAGCACTCAGACAGACAACTGCAAGAAAACAACCCCACCTGCAAGAAAACAACCCCCTTGTGATTAGCAGTCACGTAGATCCCGTCCTTGAAGCCAGCTGCTGGCAACAATATTTTTCTAAATTCCTCAATTGGGCAATGTGGGAACACTGTCATGGGAACTTCTCATAGTTGTCCTGGTAGCTTGGTTTGCTCAGCTGCAGCAAGTCATGGCCTCCTTGCTGTTTCAAAAATCCCTCAACAGCTTCCTGAGGTAAAACATTTCTTTTACTGTTTTATTTCAATTCCAATTTAAAGCAACTACTTATTTGTCATATTGCACATATAGGACATAGGCAATAGAATTTTAGGATGAACAGTAAATATTCTTCTTCATTATGATAAATTATAAGAGACATATGAAAAATTCTGTCAAGTGTCAGGCCTGGGTTGGAAAAGGGTGAATGTTCTATTTCTTGAAACATAATGTGGAGCGGCTGAGGGAGCTGGGCTTGTTTAGCCTGGAGAAGAGGAGGCTCAGGGGCGACCTTGTTGCTCTCTACAGGTACCTTAAAGGAGGCTGTAGCGAGGTGGGGGTTGGTCTGTTCTCCCACGTGCCTGGTGACAGGACAAGGGGGAATGGGCTAAAGTTGTGCCAGGGGAGTTTTAGGTTGGATCTTAGGAAGAACTTCTTTACTGAAAGGGTTGTTAGGCACTGGAACAGGCTGCCCAGGGAGGTGGTGGAGTCACCATCCCTGGAAGTCTTTAAAAGACGTTTAGATGTAGAGCTTAGGGATATGGTTTAGTGGGGACTGTTAGTGTTAGGTCAGAGGTTGGACTCGATGATCTTGAGGTCTCTTCCAACCTAGAAAATTCTGTGATTCTGTGATAATGACTAGTTAAGAATTCACATGGATTGATAAGGAAAAATGAGAATGGCTTTTCAACCTTATCCTTATCCATATTCATTACTGAGGTTTGGAAAAACAGAAGTTTCCTGTTGTCAGCCTATGAGCACCTTGCCTTGTTTTGTTTGTGGACTTCATTTGGAAATTGCTGTTCAAAGAATAACCTCATTGTTTCTGACATCTTTAATGTTTGTATAAGTGCAGTGAAGTGTTAAATTAATATCTTTCTGCAAAACACTGTGTTGATCTGCATGACAGTTATTGCGGTCATTTTAAAATTAGTGACTACTCCCACGTCTGTGTTTTATATATAAACAAGGTATGTATTTACATTCATATAGATCCTCAGTTTCTAGCAGCATTTTACACAAATTCAGTGGGTAATTTAAGAAAGGTTTGAAAACCCTGGAAAAATATTGTCCTCCAGGCTAGAAGAGAAATAATGCATGCAGACTCACTGCTATTGAATCTAGGATTAGCAAGAGAAAAACCTGTAAGCATCAAGGAACTCTACTGACTTACCAATGTTGACAAACTCTGGAAATTAAGTTCCTGTAAAAGAAGAAACAAAGATATCATGGAATCATAGAATACTGTAGGCTGGAATGAATTTTTGGAGGTCATCTAGTTCATTCCTACACTCCAGCTGCCTTGTCAGGTTTAGCTGAAGTTGCTCGGGGACTTGTCCAGATGAGGTTTGGATGTCTCCATACCTGAATGATCTTATGACAACCAATTCCAGAGTATGACTACCCTCATGTGAAAAAAATAAAAATAAATCTAATACCTACTTAGAGATGGTGGACCCTTACTGCAGATTCTTATTTCAGCTTCACTCTTGCTTCTTGTCTTTCCACAGAACACCTCTAACTAGGAACAGTCAGTCTTCTCATATTCCATCTGGTCATTGTAAGCAACAAAAGTTATTTCCCCTTCTCAATATTTAAGAAGCTCAGATTTCTCAGCCTCTCCTTAAATGTCTTGTGCTCCAGCCCCCAGCTATCTTGGTAGTACTCTGATGGACTCAATCCAGCATGTAAATGTATTTCTTGTTTTGATGAGTTTGGGCACACTGCTGAACACATTGCTTTGGGTGCGATACCACAAGCACTAAAAAAAAAGTGAAAAATCAATGTGTTTGGTTTCCCCTTCCCTTCCCTTCCCTTCCCTTCCCTTCCCTTCCCTTCCCTTCCCTTCCCTTCCCTTCCCTTCCCTTCCCCTCTCCCTTCCATTTTTCCCTCCTTTTTCTTTTTCTTTTTCTTTTTCTTTTTCTTTTTCTTTTTCTTTTTCTTTTTCTTTTTCTTTTTCTTTTTCTTTTTCTTTTTCTTTTTCTTTTTCTTTTTCTTTTTCTTTTTCTTTTTCTTTTTTTTTCTTTCTCTTTTTCTTTCTTCTTATTTTTCCATTTCTTTTTCCATTTTTTTCATTTTCCCTTTCTTTTTTTCTTTGCTTTTTCTTTCAGCAAGTGCATATTCTGATACATGGTTGACTTGTCATAATGTAGGATCCCAGGTCCTTTTCTTCAAAAATTGCTTTCTAATCAGTTGACCCTCATCACATATTGGACTGTGGAGATATACTGTCACAGATATGGAACCTTATATTTTGTCTTTGTTGAGGTTCATTTAAGCCCGTTAAGTCCTCAGAAAATACTCTGACCTTGTCCAACGTCTGAGTTATTAATAAAGTCTTTAAGCAACATTGATCATATTACCAGCCACAAAATTATTAACTAGAAATTGTGCTCCTCAGCAGCCTTTGACTCTGGTGGTCCATCCAATTTTCAACCCATCTTACCATGCCTTTACTCATTCTGTATCTCCCCAGTTTTGTTACAGGAATGCTATGGACACCATCCTTTGTTAAAGTCAAGGTGAGCAAGATACCATATATTGTTAAAGTCAAGGTGAGCGTTTTGCCCCATCTGCTAAGGAAGTCATTTTATCATGGAGTTATATCAGCTTCTTCAGGTATAATTTCCTCTTAATAAATCCATGCTGGCTGTACCCTTCTTGTTCTCATAAAGCTTTGACGTAGCTTTCATGAGAGTTTGCTCCACAGTCCTCCCAGTCACTGAGATGAAGCTGACTGGCTGGTAATTCCCCAGTGCCTCCTACTTGATGATGCGTATGGTATTTGCCATTTTCCAGTCATTGGGATACTCTTCCAATTGCAGTTCTATTTTGAAGAGGACAGATAGTGGCCTTGCTATATTATCAGTTATTTCCTGAGCACCTTTCCAGCTTTATTGCCCATGTATATCTAATTTAATTATGTGGTCCCTATCTCAACCTTTCTGTACTCTTGATAATACTTTTCTAACTGTCAAAGGTGAAAACAAGCTTAAAACTATGAACAGTGATAAATGGCAAATATCTGGGGGCGCCGGGGGGGGGGGGGCACTGAATATCTGAAACTGAATTTTTGAACTTTCAAAGTAGATGACTATTTCTTGCTAGCTAAAACCGGCACATGCTGGTGGTAAATTTTGGTAAAGCAAAAGCAGCACATCAAGCAAAGCAAACTAAGGAATTTATTCACTATTTCCCATTGGCTGGCAAGTGTTCAGCCACTTTCAGGAAAGCAGAGTTAATCAGGAATAATGGTTCCTTGGGAAGACAAATGACATTACTCTACTTGTCCATACGCACCTTTCCTCCTTCTTTTCCTCAGCTTCTATTGCTGAGCATGACACCATAATGTATAGGATATTCCTTTGGCCAGTTTGGGCCATCTGTACTGGCTGTGTCCCTCCCAGCTCTATTTTTAAGCCTTATGTGTTCAAGAAGATTTTTTACATTTGACTTTTAAAATTAAATTTTTTTTACATTTGACTTTTTACAGAACATATAACAGAACATATAAATAGTGTATAATTTCTCTCTTCATGAAGGTCTAAATTTGGTTGAATATAGTACTTTATGTCTTCCTAGAAGAACTAAGAAAAAAAAAAAGTTAAGCTTTTTTTAGTATTTCTTGATATTATGTGTTTTTTGCTATTAGAAGCAGAATTTAGAATGCATAATTCTTAAGGCATAATTCTTAAAGTGTGAGAAAGAGAGGCATAAAAGAGCTCTTGCAATACTAAGAAAATTAGTTTGAATTGCCCTGAGACTGAAACTAAGTGCAAATTTATTATGAAGCTCTCATGAGGTACCACATTGCTGTGGGGTCTATGTTAACCTTCAACTTGTAAGGTTTAGGCTTTTTTCAAGGTTTCTTAATCAAAACAAAAACATGTACTGATTTCAGAGTCTATCACTTAGATCACTGGGAATTCAGTACAGTTTCAGTACAGTATATAATATATGTTTAAGATCAGCCTGCAGGAAATTTCAGGTGCATTCAAAGGGACTTTTGAACACAGTGTAGTTCTTGAAAATGGCTAACCGTGTATCATGAAAACCTTTTTTTCAATGTAAATTATTTGAAACCTGTTCCTGTAGTTAGCAAAGCTGAAGTCAGAAAAGGAAGTCAGAAAACTGTAGAGGAGAAATGATGACTCTTGAAAGAAAATCCTTCTCAAGGAGATATGTGTAATATAATGAAGCTTACAGATTTCTGCTACAGCACTTGGAAAAGAATGCAAATGTAGAAGGCTATGGTTTGAAGCTGAACCAAGGCCATTAGCAGCAGAACTGATAATAAATATCACAGTCCATCTTTTATAAAAATAAATGTACCATCCTTCATGCTGTTAACAGTCCTTGCTAGACTAATGTTGTCATATCTTAAAGGACATTAATACAATAGTTCTTAACTGCATAATGCAGTGTGCAGTCCTGCAGACATACTTTAATGACAGCCTTAGTTTTATGAATGCTTCCACCATGTTACAGCTACTAAAAAATCCCTGATGAAAACTGTATTTTTGTGTGAATAATGGTCAGTGGTTCAAGAAGACATAGCAGGAGAAAATTCACGGTGCAGACTGTGTTTACCAAAATATATTATTTATAATAGAAAAATATTACAGAAAGAAACAAATACTTTTTTTCTTTAGTAAATAATTTTTAGAAATCTTTTACCTTGATAAAATTGTTCTGGGAGATGTGAGCGTGTGGAATTAATTAAAAAGAATGTATTACATCAATCTGTCCATGGTGGAGTGTATAAAATTTCCCTTTGGCTTAAACATCTGGTTATTTTTTTTGATTGTGTGAACACAAGGTTTTTCAGCTGATTTTCATTATATATGCATTTGATAAATGCATTAGATATTTCCAGGCTCAGAAAATCAGCATGTGTAGAATCTACCATACTCTGTAAACAGACAATCATCTTGTTTATCTAGACTATTTTTCAGCAGTCACAGAAAAAAAAAAAAAAAAAGCAAGCTTTTGCTTGTTTGCTTGCTTTTATTGCTGCCTTTTATATTCTGTGGTCATTTGAACACCTGCAAAGAAGGAGTAAGATGTTACTGAGAGATTGAAGACATTCTTCTTTGCACTTGCTCTGCATGAGCATCATCAAACAGATAGTTACCCGATCAAGGTTTCAAATGTCTGTTAACAGTAGGGAATGTGTCAGTGATGACTACTACAATGATACAGCAACTGCATTTTTCAGGATAAGTGCTTTGGTCCATAAAGGTGATGGAATCTAAGCTGTGTGTCTTGGGATGACATAGCTATGTCTGTCAATTATATGTATGACTTTTCTTTCCACCATACAGTTATACAGTCAGTTTTGCCTTGCTTTGATGATTCATTCTGTCTTAACAGCTTTCTGATAAGGAAATTAGATTACATTGTGTAAACTGAGTCTCTCAAACATGGTCTATATAGAAAAAACAAGCAAGCAAACAAACAAACAAATAAAAACACCACCACCAAAAACATAAAAGACCCATATAAGGATAACAGATAAGTTAGAGGTCTGCTTTGGTGTCCAGTCAGATGATTTAGGGAGAATATTTGCTGTGTTGTGGAGCACTATGCAGATTACTGAGCCAGCACCAACCTCAAATCATTCATCCATGTGCTATGTACACAGGCAGACAACCTGTCTATGTTGAATAGGGTCCTGGTAGGGTTGATATATCACGAGACTGATGTGTCCATAGACCTTCCAATTCCCAATCAACTGTTTTATTTCATATGCTTCCCCACTGGGTGACGAGGTCTGTGCCATTCAGAAAGGTGTTAAAGATACTGTATGATAATAACCAGAATGGTGGGCTGCAGGCAAATAAATCATTACTCAGCTTGCAGAAAACAAGGGGCCATGTAATGAGTTTTTGTCGGAATTTTAGCTTTTGGACAGGAGGCTATGATTTGCGTGCTACACTAACAACTCTGTCCAAGCATTTGGCAGGGAAAGCTTATTAATAGCAGCATGATAATTAAAGTAGTCTACAGAAAAACCTTACCTTTTGTGGAATCCCATAAAGTTTTCTTAATTGTTGAATAAAAAGGAAAATAGAATAAAAACTAGGCTACAAGTCTGTTGTATTGGGACTTATTATAATTCCTTGACAGACTGTTGCAGATTATACTTTTGCAAAGGATGTGAATGGTCTCTCAAGAAACTGATGACATTTCAGTAAATTTTGCAATTTAAAGAGGAAGAAACTGTTTAGAAATAACGTAGATGCAAACTGTTACTCCTCTTCATTTGATTGTTGATGTACAAAGAAGACGTTAATATTCAAAGTGATTAGATATGACTAATATAAAATCTTAAAATGGATATCCTTAACCATCCAAAGGAAAAAAAAAAAGATCAACAAGTCAAGCTGTAACAAAAGAAAATATGTAAAAGACAAATACAGTTGTAAGTACAAAGTTTCAGGGTGCATTTTTCTCTAATTTCAAAAATGTTGTAGTTTTACTAATATATTTGTACAAATCTATTTTTCTTTCTATTATTAGTTTTATTGTACTCTGAATTTTTACTTTTCCTGAAGAAATATAGAAAACAATCTGTTTTGTTATGTCTGTTGTAGAAGTAACAAGAATACGATTTAGATCAGGTTAGAAAAAAAGTTGTCTATTACTGTAGCTATAGGGGGAAGCACAGAGCAGCAGCATACAGCCTCTGCCCATGTGAGCTCTGCCCAAATAGGACAGTTTCAGGGTTTATTGTTGAGGGATTTCTGAAACAGCAAGGAGGCCATGACTTGCTGCAGCTGAGCAAACCAAGCTACCAGGACAACTATGAGAAGTTCCCATGACAGTGTTCCCACATTGCCCAATTGAGGAATTTAGAAAAATATTGTTGCCAGCAGCTGGCTTCAAGGACGGGATCTACGTGACTGCTAATCACAAGGGGGTTGTTTTCTTGCAGGTGGGGTTGTTTTCTTGCAGTTGTCTGTCTGAGTGCTTTTGACCAATAATCTTGTGTGAGACACTATCCGCCCCTGTTAAGTTCACTATAAAAGTCAGGCTATTCGGGTAACAAAGGGAGAGCATGATCTGACCATACTAGTGTCTGTCGTGTTTTTGGCTGTTCTTCCAGCAACAGTTTATAAACCTTCAGGCTATTCAACTGTTTTTTTTACCAAATCATCTCAGATAAACAGAATATGGTAAACAGTGAAATCCCTCAGATAAGGATAGTCTAGACAGGACATCCTTTTACAAATAACCCACTCATTTGTTAATTAAATTGTGCTGTTTGCAAATGTTTCTCAACTCGTGAGGCCAGTTAAGTAATGGACTATGCAGCCTAGGAGGTGTTAACTCTTTTGCTTCTACATGTCATTTTGTAGAACCCTCAGTGCATTTAAAATATTCCTTTAAAATTAATTTTAAACTAAATCACAGTACTCTGTTCTGCAACAGACTTTAGAAGAGGAAGAAAATATCAGGACAGATAGATGTTAATAAACTATCTGAACCTGTATCCTAAATATACATTAAACTATCATGTATGCATATAGTTTGTATGTTTCGTAGAGGTTATTTATTTATGTGCTGGCATGGTCATCAGTCAATATAGAACATCAAAGGAATATTAGCCTACTGTTTTCAGCTTTATCACCTACTACTGTGTTTCAGTAGATGAACTGGAAGAACTGCTGATACAAAGAAGTCAGGATTTGCAAAGAGTTATCACTGTTTTATACAGATCTCTAAAAAAAATCATATCAACTATCTTTCTAATATTTGTAGGAGATTTTTTCCCTACTTGGCTATCTGTTGCATGTTTTGTTTGATTGGTTTTCCTTTTGCTCTTGCCCCTTCCTTCTGTATTGATGGTTCTAAACCTTAATCAGGCATTTCTGGAGCCAAGGGCAAATGAGCTGGGTTATTCATAGGGGAAATATATATATATATAATGCTTGTCTCTTCTCCATTCACTGAACTCATGCTTTTCTTTGCATTACATATACTGACCAAAATTACTAAGTGGATACTGTTATGGGAACTCATATATATTTATTTATTACATTTAAAAAGTCAGTTGGAAACCCACAACTTCATATAACATCTCTGTATTAAAGAACATGAACTGAACTGCTGTCTGGACTGTATCTTTTGTATCTGACTTGCATATGTCATTGAGAGCAGAAGTGAAAAAGTAAAAAGTGAGAGGCAAACTTTGCATACTGTCCAACTGCGAAGACCAAAGCGAAGTGTCAGAGCCTGTATGCGTTGTTATTCCCAGGTGCCTTTCAGTATTGCTTTGCAGAAATTTTGTTTCTCTGGATAGTTTTCAGCTAAGCCACTTAACTGCTGCTGGAAATCACAGTGATACTCTGCCTTTGTCCTTGTGAATACATATAATAGTAGTTAAATTAGGTTTTGAAGACAAAATACTAACATGACAAAAACATTGATTTTAACAGTGGGTCTATATAAAAGTCGCCTCAAATCTGAGTCAGCTGCTCTGGGCTTAGGATCAGGTTTACAGCCAGGCAGATAAATAATAATAATGTGAAAATACTGTTAACTACAAATGCTTACGATGAAACTGATAATTGGTTACTACAGCCATAAAAAGTTAGAAGCCCTATTCTAATATACCCAAATCAACATAATAATACCTATGGGGATAACTGACCACATATTAACAGATAATTATGGTCCTTTAAAGTCTTTGTTGGAGATGTACATTATGTTCCTTCTCATTCATTTGGCTTCATGCTTTTTCTTTCTATACTTATCTCCTGTTATTTTTACATGTATATTTAGCACATTTTGAAGAGGAACAAACAATATTTTTCATACTCTGGTTATAATGATAAGGAGATAAACAAAAACTGTAAAAAGATTAAGAAGACAGGGATCACATAATATCTTCTGAGTGAATGAGAAGTGGTTTTGTTTTCTAATCTTGGGGTTTTATGTTCTACCTGCTGAAACACCTACTTTATATCACAGTGATACCTTTAATGATAAAGCATAAAGAAATTTATTTGAGAAACTTGATGATCATCCAAATTCTAAATTCTATTTAAATCAAGAAGCTCTTTCAAATCCATTAATCACAACAATGTTAATTTACCATCACTGTAAAGAATTTTAAAGTTCAGAAACATTTTCATCCTTAAGGCTGACCTTAAAGGAATCTTGTCAGCTACTATCTTATACCTGCTATCTTTAATTGTATTGAAACTCTGGGCTGATACTGTTCATGTGATTGAAATGATTGTATGGTTCAGGTTCAGGTGGCTATAAGTTGATGAGAGATAATATCTTCTTGTTTGAACTTTGCCCTTCATTGAATAATTAATCTATTCTTTAACATATGCAGGTGTATATATATATATATATATAAAAATATATTAAAAAGTCTCTGAGAGCTGTCATGTTGCACCTGGAAAAGAGAAATGGGTTTCTCTTTTCCCCTTTACAATCAGTCTATAGCTTTGTTTTTCAAAGCTCACCATTAATGGTCTTTCAGGTATGTTACTTGGAGAAATCATACGTGTTTTTTTGTTTGTTTGTTTGTTTCTCCTTTTTCAGGATAGCTAGAGAGGGCATGTAAGTACACAAAAACAAACCAACAAAAAACACTATTTCTGAAAGATTCAAATCTTATGATTCTATATAGTTTAACATAGTTCACTAAGTGTCTCTACTGAGATTGCTTTTGAATGATAGAAGAACTAAAGCTTTATTTTGAAATCACTTATGCTTAAATCATTGTGCTGAGAGAAAGCAGACTGAAGTTGCTGTCTGAAAAGGCCAGACACTAGCAGGGGAGAGTGGAAAATAAATGTAGCTATACAATTAATCTTCAGACTAAAAGATTTTTGTAGTGAAGTCCTTTGCCCACATATAGTCTTTCTCAATTGCAGCTGTCCCTTTTCCATATGGAGGGAAAAAAAATAGTGTTGGATTGTTTTTAAAGGGATTTCTAGAGGTCTTTCAGCCCAGCCCCCTATTCTATGTTACAATTGCCAATATTGTATTGTCAGCCATGAATTTGTACAGCTGAGACTTGGAAACTTTGTGGGTGTGCCACAGCCTCTTTGGGCATCTCATTGCACTGCACTATCTTCATAAATAAAATATTATTTTTCTAATATTCAACCAAAATTCCCAAGATATAATTTTTTTTTGCTGTTGCTTCATGTTATATTTGCTGTTATTGGCTGAAATACTTTTTCATCTTAGTAACTGTTTTATAGAAACAGGTGGGGAGCCAAGGGCTATGGAGATAAAACTGTGCACCAAGCTGTGTTGCAAATAATCACTAACTTAGGACTGAATGAGTCTGAGGACAATACCTAAACAGAATGTGAGAAAGGGAATTTCTCCCATTGCCTGGGTATTTGAGAGGGAAAGCCTTTACAGGGTGAGTTAATCTTATGAATACCTTGAAAAGCAAGTATTGTTTGTGGAAGTGTCTTACAATCATGTTAAATGCCCTACAGGACAATACAAGATGTTCTAAATATGCTTAGGAAAGATGACACTTGCAGTGAATTTTTTTTTTATTTATTTTACTTTTTTTTTTCAAGGTATCTTACAATGACTACTTTGACCAAAATAAATGATGACAGGCTCTGAACCTTTACAGCTATTGACCCTGATATTCTAAAATGCTATGTGTTCATAAAACATTTGGGAAAATTGAATTTCCTGTTCAAATGCAACTGCAGCATCTACCACTGGTCATCTGTGTCAATTACTTTCAGGACAGTTAAAAAAGTCAAGCTAATCAAGTCAGTAACAATATCAAGGAATGGTTATATGACTTTAACTAGCTATGTAAACAAGTATCTTGGTCAATAAAGATACAGGTCTTGATAAAGAGAGGAGACAGTTTCTTATCTCTAGTTATGAAACTCATGGATTTGCACTGCACAGTTACATGGTAAAACAGAATCAATCTACCTTAGTCCATCTGTTAATAGAATTCACTTTCCAAGATTCATTCAAGGGTAGATCAAAATCTTCAGTAAAGTTTGATACACCAGCTACTATGTGTTATAGGAACTGAAATACTGTGTTCAGGCAATATGTTTTATTTAATTCTTTTCCTTAATCAACCAGAAAGGTATTCCCATCTTGAGGTATGTGTTTTCAGCTAGGATTCTGAAAAAGAGTTCTAAACAAAAGCCTAATGCAGAAATTTTAACTGCAAATGACAAACTGATTTCAGGTCCTCTTTCAAATCATTGTGGGGTAAATAAATAAATAAATAAAAATCAACAAATCTTGATATTATTATATTGTGCCATTTTCACTTACCTAGTAACTTCAGCACTAGCTGACTACATTATTAATAAGGTCGATTTTCCTCCTTGGTTTCCCAGGCCCAGTTGTGAAGTTTCAGTTAATGACACTTTTCCTTAGTTCCCCACTAGTGGTTCCTTCACCACTCCATGCCTGGGATCTTCTTTGTTCTGAAGGAAGAATTGTTAGTATCAATAATAATTTATAAACATGGGGTCTAGTATGTTTTAATAATAAGCTTTTATTGCTACATTATTTTTATTTTAATTCATTTCCCTGACTTGTTTCATCACTTAGTCACACAAACATTTAGTGGAGGTGAAAGAAATTGTATCTTGGAACACAAACAAGCAACTTGAAGGGAAAGGACAACAGTATCTTATGTTGAATTATTGGATTTGTGAAACTGTGGCTTCAGTTCACTCTGTTTTCCTTGTCACAAACATGTGCCAAGGAGGTATGTTGTTCAGGAATATCACAAGATTATAATATATGTGTTTGTTTTCCCCCACCCACTCAGAAACTAAATCCATAATCATTAATACTTTCTTGGATAAGTGTAATTTCTGTGGAGCATTTTGACTCATCTTCTACACAGGAATTACTCTGAGAGCTTTAAAAATTCATTTTGCAAAGAAAATTTATTCTTACATGTTTTTATATGTACGTAGACATTTTCAAGAAAACAGACAATTCAATCAAAGATTTTGCTCTTATTATTTATATGTTTTGTGTATTTCTCAAAATATCTTAAAAATACTTCATGTGGAATAAGATCTGTTATTTCCCTTTCTGGCACGTGTGATTTCCCTATTGATGCTGCTCTGATCTCTCCCTGGCTATGTTTCTTGTAGATGTTTACAAGAAAAAAAGAAATTGAATCAAGAATAAATGATTAACTAAAATGTGATGTACATGTTTGTTCCCTAAGTAACTTTCTGTTAATTTCTCTCTGATTCTCAAAACACATTCACACAAAGGAGTTAGAGCTTTGATCACCATTCATCTCCCCCTGTCCCTCCTCCCCCTTTCTGACTTCTTATGGTTGCTTATCTAGGACAGTTACACGGTTTGTTCCCATAGGAAACATCTGACTACATCTCACTAGCGAAAGAATTCCCAGCAAAAGCTCCCATTTTTCAAAGTGGATAAACAGTTTCTTGATGCTTAAAAAGAGAATTATACGAAAATAAATTTCATGCCTCTTTGGGCTATGGTCAATATATATATATATATTTATTTTTGTGCAATGTGCTTGCAAATCCTTGTAACATCTGGCTCTTCAAAGCAACATGAGAAAGCTAGTACAATGCTTTTTATATCATGTATTAAATACTATTGGTCACAACTCTTTAAATACAAGGCTGCATCATAAACTATTCTTCCTAAATATTTATCTGACATATGCACTATCTTCTGCAAGTCATTAAGATTTTAAAATATAAAGAGTAATTCAAATTTATGTTGTACATAGACATTACCTGGAAGATAAATGTTAAAGAAACTAAAGAAAAATGCATTTAGTCTTTAAATATTCCTAAAGGAAAAAAATCTCTGATTTCTTCTGACATATTTTCACAGCTTCTATTTCTAGCAATATTTCTAGATTTCCAATGTACTTTATCCTGGTGATTTGTTGTCCTCCATATGTGTGTGACTTGAACTTTTGAAGAGTTTGACTGTTTCTCATGGTCAGCATCAATAGGATTGTCCTCTTAATCTTAACTGGTCATTAATGTTTCCGTCTGATAGCAGTGGACAGAGAAAATTGCATTGGTCGATCCCATGTAAATGTAAGGAGTTATGCTCCAGTATCTCAGTGTACTTTTGCTACTATAGTCTAACATTTATTTTGGTGACAGAAGCTACTGCAATTGGATGTATCGAGATAACAGCTTTCATGTTTGGTTTTAGACTTTAGGCAGAAACAGAGAAACACCAAAGATTTCCATAGAAAAATATTTAGGAAGTTTGCAGGAAAGACTTTTCTTCAGGAATACCAGAGAAGGGAATAATCAGTGAGTTGTGATGTGTTAGGATTACACACACCCCCCCCAAAAAAAAAAAAAAAAAAAAAAGGCTAAGACTGTAAATATAAACCACACAGAATGGAATCAAAGGTTCACCAGTTCACCTGTTCTTGTTCTGAGAGTAGATGGGAATGAATATATAGAGAAAAATTATTAAAGATGGTGTATGTATAGAACAATTTCATCATTTACATTCCCTACCTCAGTTTTTAGTAACCTAAAACTTAGTGACTCCCTACCTTCAACTTCACCCAGACAATTGTTTATAATAATTTTACCCATGATCAACATGCCTAATCTTTTTTTTTTCCTGAAATACATATATATTAGTTTTTACAAGACAATTAGTTTTGTAGTGTATTTTCTACATTATGGGAAAACATACTTGCTTTTTCTCTGACAGCTTCACAGGATGTTTCCAATTTCTCTTGTCATCTGATGATGAAGAGTACAAGGGATTTTTCTATCAGGATAGTATTAATCAGCAAAGAGAACACACCTATGAGTTTGTTGTATTATGTGTTCTACTTTCAGAGTTCCTAAAAATAAAGCACACTAACCATTAGGAGTGTAAGGGTAGATTGGCAATACTGATGCAGGAATTTCTCATGGCACAGTTTTTTGTAACTAAACCACTATAATGCATTCTATGCTCTAAGTATTTACATGCCCTATGAAGGCTGCCACAAAACTACCAGTCGTTTTGAGGCTAAAAGTGTGAGGAGGAAAATATTTCTCTATGTAGTCTAGCACTTTCATTTCTTTTAACTCTTTTGGTATGTAAAGACTCTCAAAAATGTCTTGAAACACAATCATATGATTGTCCCTGCTCAAAAAAAAAAGTAGCATAAGTTATTGATTGTGTGGTCAAGGAGAGGTGATCTTTTCTCATCCTTATACATAGACACTAGATAAGCCTAACTCTTTCTGATGGCTGCTACGGTTCTGTCAGCAGAACCAATATTGCTTCTTCAGCTACTCTGAGAAGACCCAGTGATTTCACTACAGAACAAGATCTGATGAACTCCAGACCAGTGAGCCTCACCTCTGTGCCTGGCAAGATCATGGAAAAGATCCTCCTGGAAGCAATGTAAAGGCACATACAAGACAAAGAGGTGATTCAAGACAACCAGCATGGCTTCACCAAGGGCAAATTGTGCCTGATCAATCTGGTGGCCTTCTAAGGTAGAATGACTGCATCGGTTAACAAGGGAAGACCAACTGATGTCATCTACCTGGATCTCTGAAAGGCCTTTGACATGGTCCCACATGATATCCTGTGGTCTCCAAATTGGTGAGATGGATTTGATGGGTGGACCATGAGTGGGTAAGGAGTTGACTTGAAGGTCACACGCAGAGAGTGGTGGTCAGTGGTTCTATGTCCAGGTAGAGGCTGGTGACGAGTGGTGTCCCTCAGGGGTCTATTCTGGGACTGGTACTGTTTAATATCTTTATCAGTGACATAGATAGTGAGATCTAGTGTACTACCAGCAAGTTTGCAGATAACACCAAGCTGAGTGGTTCAGAAGGAAGGGATGCCATCCAAATGGACCTGAACAAGCTTGAGAAGTTGGCTCACCTGAACTTAATGAAGTTCAACAAGTCTACGTGCAAGGGGCTGCACCTGCACTGGGGAAACCCCAGACAGGAGTACAGAGAGGTGAAGCCCTGCAGAAAAGGATTTAGGGGTTCTGGTGGACAAACAGCTTACATGAGCCAGCAGTGCATGCTTGCAGTCCAGAGTGTGTCCAACTTTGTTCTGGGCTGCATTAAGAGTGGCCAGCAGGTTAAGGGAGGATACTGTCCCCCTCCATTCTGCCCTCATGAGGCCCCACTTTGAGTACTGCGTCCAGGTCTGGGGCCCCCAGCACAAGAAGAATGTGGATCTGTTAGAGCAGGTCCAGACGAGGAAGGCCACAAAGATGCTCAGAGGGCTGGAGCACCTCATCTACAAAAAAAGGCTGAGAGAGCTGCGGCTGATCAGCCTGGAGAAGGGTGACCTCGCTGTGGATTATCAGTACTTAAAGCAGTCTTATAAAAAGATGGATAGCAACTTTTTGTTCAATCCCATAATGACAGGACAAAGGGGAATGGTTTTAAACTAAAAGAGGGGAGATTTAGATTAGAGTTAGGAGGAAATTCTTCACTCAGAGGGTGATGAGGCACTGAAACAGGTTGTCCAGAGAGTTTGTGGATGCCCCATTCCTGGAGGTGTTCAAGACCAGGTTAGATGAGGCCCTGGGCAACCTGATGTAGTGGGTGGCATCTCTGCCCATGGCAGGGCTGTTGGAACTATATGAATTTTAAGGTCCCTTCCAAACTGAGCCATTCTATGTTTCTATGATGTTTAATATGTTGTAAGATGAGAGTGATGTTTGGTCTTATTTCATACAGGCATGTGACATCTGTCTGCTTTTTAGCAGATGCTACAGGCAACAGCAACACGTCTTCACAATAACTAAAGAGCCTACGTTTTTGTTAACATTACTCATGCATCTTCCAACCTAAGCAGCTATACTTAAAAAGAAATATAAAAATCAGATGCTGAATATGGAAAAAAATTTAGCGTGACTAGATATATATATTTTGTTGTGATTCATGACAAAACAATGCCAAGCTTTTTCCTTATTTCTGCAGAAAACATTTTCTAACTTGTAAAAGTATTTTCAGTTCACATCCATTGAGGACTACCTGTCTCTTTACTCAATAAATGGCATTGTCAGGCATCGTAGAAAATAAACTGGCACTGAATAATGGCCAAATTGCTATTAGGTAGAGCAAACACTGACTCAGATGTCTTGTTTTATTTTCCTTTTTCCATCTATTCAGACATTTCATTTCAAGGGGTGTGACAAAGAAATTGCCAGGTCTATCTATAAAATTATTTAGAGAAAATGGTAGACTTCTGAACCATTTTTAAGTGATATAAACAGTTGCTCTTCTTCTCTACAAAAAAAAAAAAGGGAACATTTGTTATAAGATTTGTAGGTTTCATATAAGCATGCCTGTGAGCTGCATGACACACCTTGTTCAAAGTGATTTGCTATCTGTAAATATTGGGAAGAAAAACCTACTCAAATTAGACGGCTGAAAATTCAACACTCCATGAAACAAATCTATCATGTGTCGTGGTTTAACTAGGCCGGCAGCTAAACACCACACAGCTGTTCGCTCACCCTCCCCCCTCCCTCTCTGGGATGGGGGACAGAAACAGAAAGTGAAGCCTGTGAGTTGAGATAAAGACAGTTTAATAAGACAGGAAAATAATTATAACAATAATAATAATATCAATAATAATAATATCAATAATAATAATAACAAAAATGATGATAATAGTACTACTAATAATAATGTGTACAAACAAGTGATGCACAATGCAATTGCTCACCACCCGCTGACCGATGCCCAGCCTAACCCTGAGCAGTCTGGCCCCCATCCCCCGGCTAGCCACCCCTATATATTGTTTAGCATGACGTCAGATGGGATGGAATACCCCTTTGGCTAGTTTGGGTCAGCTGTCCTGGGTCTGTCCCCTCCCAGCTCTTGCTGCACCCCCAGCCTGCCCGTTGGCAGGACAGAGCAAGAAGCTGAGACGTCCTTGGCTTAGTATAAGCACTGCTCTGCAGCAATTAAAACATCGGGGTGTTATCAGCACTCTTCTCATCCTAAGCCAAAACATAGCATTCTACCAGCTACTAGGAAGAAAATTAACTCTGTTCTAACTGAAACCAGGACATCTATCCACCCCTTATTCCATACCATTTATGTCATGCCCAGGTTACACTCTTTTCCATACATTCTAGTTAGTCACCATTTTCATCTAGGGTATATAGTAGTCATGGTAGTGATGAAATACGGTATTATATAGTAATTAGCATGATACAATTCAATTCATGGGCTATTCTCACCCAGTATTAAATCCCCTTGAGGTACACACAGGACCTCTCCGTTCTTTTGCATCACCCACCAAGTGTATCCAGGTCCCTGAGCAAAAGCAATTCCACGAATGGGTTTGTCTTTTCCTGAGGCAGGAGTAGCCCAGACCGTTTTACCCAGCATATTTCTTACATGCACTACAGGAACTTTATCCCCATCTACAGTACGTAACAGGTTTGATTGGGCAGGTCCAGCTCGGTTGGCAGATCCCCTAGTATTGACTAACCAGGTGGCCTTTGCCAAATGCGTATCCCAATTTTTGAATGTCCCAGCGCCCATTGCTTTCAATGTAGTCTTTAACAGTCCATTGTATTGTTCAGCTTTCCCGGAGGCTGGTGCATGGTAGGGGATGTGATACACCCACTCAATACCATGCTCTTTGGCCCAAGTGTCTATAAGGTTGCTTCGGAAATGAGTTCCATTGTCTGACTCTATTCTTTCTGGGGTGCCATGTCGCCATAGGACTTGCTTTTCAAGGCCCAGGATAGTGTTCCAGGCGGTGGCATGAGGCACAGGATATGTTTCCAGCCATCCAGTGGTTGCTTCCACCATTGTAAGTACATGGCGCTTGCCATTGCGAGTTTGAGGGAGTGTGATGTAATCAATCTGCCAGGCCTCTCCATATTTATATTTCAGCCATCGTCCTCCATACCAAAGAGGCTTTGACCGTTTGGCTTGCTTGATTGCAGCACACGTTTCACAGTCATGAATAACCTGTGCTATAGCGTCCATGGTCAGGTCCACCCCTCGATCACGAGCCCATCTGTATGTTGCATCTCTACCTTGATGGCCTGAGGTGTCATGGGCCCATCGGGCTATAAATACTTCACCTTTATGCTGCCAATCTAGGTCCACCTGAGCTACTTCAATCTTAGCAGCCTGATCCACCTGCTGGTTGTTCTGATGTTCTTCAGTAGCCCGATTCTTGGGCATATGAGCATCTACGTGGCGTACCTTTACAGCCAGGTTCTCTACCTGGGCAGCAATATCTTGCCACAATGCAGCAGCCCAGATGGGTTTGCCCCTGCGCTGCCAGTTGTTTTGCTTCCATTGCTGTAACCATCCCCACAGGGCATGTGCTACCATCCATGAATCAGTGTAGAGATAGAGAACTGGCCATTCTTCTCGTTCAGCAATGTCTAAAGCCAACTGAATGGCCTTCACTTCTGCAAACTGACTCGATTCACCTTCTGCAACTCGCCGTGTAGGGCTCCATACAGCAGCCTTCCATCTCCGATGTTTCCCCACAATACGACAGGACCCATCAGTGAACAGGGCATATTTCTTCTCATTCTCTGGTAACTGGTTGTACAGTGGGGCTTCTTCAGCACGACCCACCTCCTCCTCTGATGATATCCCAAAGTATTTGCCTTCTGGCCAGTCCATAATCACTTCCAAGATTCCTGGGCAACTGGGGTTTCCTATTCGAGCCTGCTGAGTAATCAGTGCAACCCACTTGCTCCATGTAGCATCAGTTGCATGATGTGTAGAGGGGACCCTTCCTTTGAACATCCAGCCTAGAACTGGCAGTCGGGGTGCTAGGAGGAGCCATGCTTCAGTACTGACAACTTCCAAAGCAGATCGAAATGCTTCATATGTTGCCAATATCTCCTTTTCGGTTGGAATGTAGTGGGCCTCAGATCCTCTGTATTCCCGACTCCAAAACCCCACGGGTCAACCTCGAGTTTCCCCAGGCTCTTTCTGCCAGAGGCTCCAGGTGGGGCCATTCTCCCCGGCTGCGGTGTAGAGCACATTCTTCACATCTGGTCCTGTTCGAACTGGCACAAGGGCTACTGCATGAACTATTTCCTGCTAGATTTGTTCAAAGGCCTGTCGTTGCTCAGGGCACCATTCAAAATCATTCTTCTTACAGGTTACTTGGTAAAGCGGGTTTACAATCAGACTGTAATTTGGAATGTGCATTCTATAAACCCCACAACACCTAGGAAAGTTTGTATTTCTTTTTTGCTAGTTGGTGGAGACATAGCTGTTATGTTGTTTTTTATTGTGTCACCCCACACAATAATGTCATCGATGTACTGCAGGTATTCAGGAGCTTCCCCCTTCTCCAGCGCAGATTGAATCAGTCCATGGCAAATGGTAGGGCTGTGTTTCCACCCCTGGGGCAGCCGATTCCAAGTATATTGGACTCCCCTCCAAGTGAAAGCAAATTGTGGCCTGCACTCTGCTGCTCGAGGGATGGAGAAAAATGCATTAGCGATATCAATTGTGGCGTACCACTTGGCTGCCTTCGATTCCAGTTCGTACTGGAGTTCCAGCATGTCCGGCACTGCAGCACTCAGTGGTGGCGTGACTTCATTCAGGCTACGATAGTCCAGTTTGCCTCCACTCACCATTAGACTTTCGCACTGGCCATATGGGACTACTGAAAGGTGAAAGAGTCTTGCTGATCACTCCTTGGCTCTCCAATTGACAAATTAGCTTATGGATGGGAATCAGGGAGTCTCGGTTGGTGCAATATTGCTGCCGGTGCACAGTTGTGGTAGCGATTGGCACTTGCTGTTCTTCGACCCTCAGCAATCCCACAACAGAGGGGTCCTCTGAAAGACCAGGCAAGGTAGATAATTAATGTCCTCTGTCTCTAAGGCAGCTATACCAAAAGCCCAGCGGAACCCTTTTGGGTCCTTGAAATATCCTCTTCTAAGATAGTCTATGCCAAGGATACATGGAGCATCCGGGCCAGTCACAATGGGATGCTTTTGCCACTCATTCCCAGTCAGACTCACTTCAGCCTCCAATACAGTCAACTGCTGAGATCCCCCTGTCACTCCACAAATACAGATGGGCTCTGGCCCTTTATAGCTCGATGGCATTAGAGTACATTGTGCACCGGTGTCTACTAAAGCCTTATACTTCTGTGCGTCTGACGTGCCAGGCCATCGAATCCACACAGTCCAATAAACTCGATTGTCCCTTTCCTCCCCCTGGCTGGAGGCAGGGCCCCCCTAATCCTGGTCAGAATCTTCTTCATTTCTGTGTTTGAAGGACTGCCTGCTGGAAGTTGGAGCAGCAAACTTTTCAGAGAATCCCTTTTTCCCAATTGTTTTCTTTTGCAACTCACGTACCCGTGCCTCTAGGGTCGCGGTAGATTTTACATCCCATTTTCTCATGTCCTCTCCGTGGTCTCGTAAGTAAAACCACAGGGTGGCATGGGGCGTGTACCCACCATATCGTCTTCCTTGTGCGGATGAACGCGTACCCCTGATAGCCGAGACACTGATTTGTACAGGTGCGGAGGAGAATAATCTCTCTTCAAGTTGGTGAACCTTTTCAGAAAGTTTCTCCCAAGTGTTCCCTTTTGGTCGGTAGACACTGGTTTGTTCAGGTGGGGAGGAAGATAGATTCTCTTTAAGTTGGTGGAACTCTTCAGAAAGTTTCTCCACAGCTGAGACGCAGGCCTGTAAGGAAGAGGAGAGACTTTCTTCGTACTGCCGGAGTTGTTTAGCCACTTCATCCACTGTGGGTTCCTCATCCTCTTTCCAGGCCATTATTGCCAAGGAGCTGGCATATGATGATGGTGCACTCCGTACAAACTTCCGCCACGTGGGTCGAGTACACCTGACTTCATCTGGATCTCTGGATGTTTGTCTGAGGTCTGGGTCCTCATAAATCACTTCCCGTACAACTAATTCCCTCAGGTACTGGATTCCCTTCTCCATAGTGGTCCACTTGCCTGGTAGACATACAAGTTCTTCCTTGAAGGGATACCTTTCCCTCACAGCTGAGAGGAGACGCCTCCAGAGGCTGTGAGATTGTGCTCCATTTGCAATTGCTTTGTCAATGCCTGCGTCTCTAGCAAGGGATCCCAGTCGTCTGCCTTCCCTGCCATCTAATTCCACACAACTGGATCCATTGTCCCAGCACCGGAGCAGCCAGGTGACAAGCTGCTCACCTATACAACGACCAAAATCTTTTCGCACATCTCGTAGCTCACGCTCGTATAGGTTTCGGGTAGTTACTGTTGCTTTTTCGACATCCTCATCTTCCTCCTCCTGAATCCCTGATGGCCCAGCATCGTCGTCTCTATACCTAGATTTGGCGGAAGACTCTCTGCGTTCTAAACGACCTGAATCTCTATACCATTTTTTCACCTTCTCTACAGGGGCAACTTGCACTTCTACAGCTCGTTTCTCTGACCCAGCTACAGGGTCTGCCACAGGGGTTGGAATACCCTCTGCAGGGTCAACTTGCACTGCTACAGCTCGTTTCTCTGACCCAGCCACAGGAGCTGGAGTGGCTGCAGGAGCTGGAACTGGAGGAGCTGCAGGAGCTGGAGTGGCTGTAGAGTCCACTGTAGGGGTGGCAGTGGCCGTTGGATCTGTCACAGGACTTGGAGCGGCTGCAGGGTCTGTCACTAAGTTGATAGCAGTATCAATTGCAGCTCGATAGGCATGGGCCAGGCCCCAGCATGTTATAATGATTTGTGTCACTTTGGAACTGCCAGTGCCATGACACCTTTTTTTCAAACATTCTGCCAGTTTTTTAGGATTTTGCAGTTGTTCAGGGGTGAATTTCCAAAACACAGGGTGCCAACTGCTCTAGATGCCTGCTCATATCTTCCCATATTCCCTGCCACTCACAACTATCCTGCCTCCGGGCAGATCTCTGGATGAGATTCCTAAGTAGTTGTTTAACTTTAAGAAAAACCTAAAGCACATTCAGGAGGCATAAGAGCAAGACCATGCTGGTCTGAGTATCCCAAGGATATTCAATATCTTGAAGAGCTATTGTAACAAGCTCGGAGGATAAGAGGGTGGTGAAGGAGAAAGGGAGGGTGATCAAGTAAGAACAAAGATCTTCCCCTTTCCCCTCCACAGATTGACTCCCTGATGAAAAAAGGCAACAGGCATAATTGCTAATAGTTTCCAAAATACGGTTTCCAAAGTATAGAGTCGACGATGCTACTGAGTACAAATACCAAGTTAGAGTCATGACCAGATATTTCATCGTCTCATAAGCCACTGTCACAACACACAGTACCATAATGATCTTAAACCAGGGCCTGGAGAGGATAAAAAACATGACATTGAGCACATATGGAAAATAATGTGCTATAATACTCAATTTGGAAAACAGGCGCAGCAGACTTGAGATTAAAGCGATCAGCATTATGACAAGTAACTATTAAGCAGGTCTAATACTTATACCAATTTTAGTTTAACACACTCTGATCAGGTCTACCGTTATCTCAACCTTTCGGGCCCCACGTTGGGCGCCAAAAAGACTGTAGTGGTTTAACCCGGCCGGCAGCTAAACACCACACAGCCGTTCGCTCACCCTCCCCCCTCCCTCTCTGGGACAGGGGAGAGAAACGGAAAGTGAGGCCTGTGAGTTGAGATAAAGACAGTTTAATAAGACAGGAAAATAATTATAACAATAATAACAATAACAATAATAATAATAATAACAACAATGATAATAGTGCTACTACTAATAATGTGTACAAACAAGTGATGCACAATGCAATTGCTCACCACCCGCTGACCGATGCCCAGCCTAACCCCGAGCAGTCCGGCCCCCTCCCCTGGCTAGCCACCCCTATATATTGTTTAGCATGACGTCAGATGGGATGGAATACCCCTTTGGCTAGTTTGGGTCACCTGTTCTGGGTCTGTCCCCTCCCAGCTCTTGCTGCACCCCCAGCCTGCCCGTTGGCAGGACAGAGCAAGAAGCTGAGACGTCCTTGGCTTAGTATAAGCACTGCTCTGCAGCAATTAAAACATCGGGGTGTTATCAGCACTCTTCTCATCCTAAGCCAAAACATAGCATTCTACCAGCTACTAGGAAGAAAATTAACTCTGTTCTAACTGAAACCAGGACAGATGATTAAGTAAGTGGAGCATCTCCCTTACAAGGAAAGGCTGAGGGAGCTGGGTCTCTTTAGCTTAGAGAAGAGGAGACTGGGGGGGTGACCTTATTAATGTTTATAAATATGTAAAGGTTGTCGGGAGGACAGAGCCAGGTTCTTCTCGGTGACATCTAATGATAGGACAAGGGGGAATGAGTGCAAGCTGGAACACAGGAGGTTCCACTTAAATAAGAGACAAAACTTTTTCATAGTGAGGGTGACAGAACACTGGAATAGGCTGCCCAGGGGGGTTGTGGAGTCTTCTCTTGAGACATTCAAAACCCGCCTGGACACATTCCTGTGTGATATGATCTAGGTGTTCCTGCTCTGGCAGGGGGATTGGACTAGATGATTTTTCAAGGTCCCTTCCAATCCCTAACATTCTGTGCTTCTGCGTGATTCTGTGATTATTATTATTATCATTATCATCATCATCACCATCAGTACGTAGGAATAAGAAGTGACTTACAAGAAATATGCAGGTAATTTAATGAAAACATTCCTTCACATTTTGAGTTAAAAAGCTAAACAATATATGCCTTTCTATGCATGTTTCTGTCCATGCAAAATATTAAAACCTCACTAATTAAAACTCTTTAGAGGAGGAATGTAATTTTGTCTGGGGTTATTTTAGATGATGCAGAGTATTCTGGTTCACAACATGTGATCTTCAGTCACTTTTCAGTCGGGTAGAGAACTCACCTCCATTTTAGAGAAAGCAAACAGCACATTTTAAAGCAAACATCTACCGTAGTAAAAATAGTAGTATAAATGTCTTACAACCAATCAATACCAAAGACATCTTCTACAACACAACTGGAAGCTGTCAATGATGTGAGAAATCTGCAAATGATACAAATTTCCTTCTCAATGTTTTGCAGATCTTGGGTCATCCTTCCTCTGCTAGCGACTTCCTTCTTCTAGACAGAGACTAAGTGTCATGCCCAGAGGCCTGCATTCTCAATGTATTCCCAGTTTGGAGCATCGCTAAATCCCCTTTCAACCTTTGAGATCTTCAGTAAGAATCTAGCCTAAGGTTATCTCAATACTTAATGTTGACCGCTCAACAACTGAGGCAGAAGCAAATTCTTGTCATGGTTGACAAAATCAGTAAGAATGAAAGGATTTGACTGTTATTTTCTATGTCCTGAAGTTCACAGGCTACTTATTTGAACTTCCAGTACTGGTTTTAAATATTACTTTCACTCTGTATGCATATTTAGACTGCTTTGACATATAGGAACTTTAGAAAAAATACTTTTCAACACATTCTTCACGTGCTGCTTAAGATCTGATGTACTTCAGCCAACTGTACCACTTGTGCGTTCTTAACTATTACGTGGATTCAGAAGAGATCAAAATCAAATCAAAACAAAACAAAACAGAACAACAAAAACCAACAAAAGCAAAAACTCAAAGATTCTGACCTCTTTATTTGGTCTTGTTTTTCCAGTAGACACACTTTTTCAGAAATAAAGATTATTTAATCTATGGGTAAAGGAATATATAGCACTATGTGAAAAGGATAAGGTGCATCTGCACTTCTTGTCCAATGCTGCCTGAGACATGGTCAGTAGCCACCTGTATCTCTGATAGCAAGGTAACAAGATCTGGCCAGAGGAGAGTAAGAAATGAGTGAAACTTTGTTTATTCCACTTACGCTCAATATACCTGTTAATTCAAAGAGGGAGTTACTCGATAAATGTATTGAAGACCATGAGAAGTAAGATTTCATGGAAACAAAGCCTGGAGGAAAGCTTTTTTAAGATAAATGAGATGAGAGCTTGAGACCCAAAGCAAAACATATGACAGCAAGTAGGTCAGAGCTCTTTTGTCTGAAGGAAGACAAAATTTCAGGAAGAGAGAACATTGAGAAGAAAAAAAAAAAAAAAAATAGTCGAATTCTGATGAAGAAGGGTAGTAAAGTTAAAGAGAAAACCGGTTCTCACAAAGCAGCAAAAGAAATGATGAATGAATATTGTACATTTCAAGAAAGGTGATAAAATACAGGGAATGAAGAAAGCCAGTTATTAAAGAGTTATTAAATTGATGGCTCGGATCTGAAAGATGGTATTTGACAGTGTTAATCAGTGCTACTTCAAATAAAAGATATGGTGAAAGAGGAGTTTAAAATTCAGAATTTCTCAAAAATGAAAAAGAAATACAAAATGGGTGGGTGAGCACAGTGATCAGGAAGGGGCAGATAGCAGCAAGGAAAATCACAGTAGACTCCAATCATATTCATATAAAATATAAGAATATATATAAAAAGAGAAAAGCAAATAAGAAGTAAAAAATTGCAAAGAAGCCAAAAGTCTCACTGAAAGAGAAAAGATGACTTAAATTAAAGGGATAAAGGGGAAAGAAGTTTTGTGTTAAAACAAGATTCAGTAGAGTATATAAAAATGGGTGAAACAAGGCACTGAAAAATAAGATGTAAAAACTATGGACTTTGAAAAATTGCTTCTATGAAAATTTAGCTTGCCTCTCTCAACAAGCCATGGTGGAGGGCAGTTAGCGTGGACTAAATTTTATCTCATGTTGGCTTTAAATTCTGGCTGGATGTCCCAGCTTTATTTTCAGGTATATATGTTGTAGATCCTCTCAGTTTTCAAAGAACAGAATATGCTAGCCAATATTGTTAGTGGCACTAGTTTTGAGAAAAATACACTTCCAGCATCCATGCTATTATTTACCTGCAATTAACAGCAATACCTACAACTTTAAAGGTAACAATCATACGAAATGATGGGTGGAGAGGTGGAGAATTCTCTGGCTTCCCTATTAGTTTTCAGATAAGTTTGTGGTTTTTCTTTTAGTTTTCCCTCTCTTAATTTACATTATGTTTCCACCTGATATAAGGAGTTTCATAAATCATGATAACTCTTTTATTCCTCTATCATTATAAAATAAAAGACAAGAATTTTCAAGGCCATCAGAATTTTCAAAATGAAAATAGACCAAGTGGAAATTATTGACAATATTTAAAATATATATATATATAAAATTTCTAAGTATATTTTTTATTTTGTTGACATTATTCCACGTAAAAAAATGCCATAAACATTTTGAAGCAATATGTCCTCACAAAATTTGTTATTGCTCTCTGTTTCAAAATTTTGTATTTTCATTGCAATTAACATGTTTTCAAATATTAGACTGTGATAATATAGTGTTGAGAATCTTTGTACTAAACAAAGATTTTCTAGCAGCTGTAAATTAAAGAGAAATTATCTTTCCTCAAAGTGTTATGCCAGAGTAACGTCTGTAGCTTCTTCCTGACAGTTCTGCAGAATTTCTGCTTTACCCTGTAAAATACACATCATCCGTTGCTTTGCATTTTTCCTTACTGATAAAGATCAAAAACTTGTAAACTTGCTTGAGAGTTTGTAGAAAGGAAAATCCCTTTAAAGGAAAGGAATCAGATAACTCTGCATACCAATATTTTCAGATTTCTAATATATTTGTTCCTGTGTATGAATGGGGTGGACTACACTCACTTGCTCACTTTGCAGCACTGAAAGTTTTTTTTCCTTGTTCATCTCTGCTTCATAAGTGAATCCTACATTTTTTTATTATTATTATAGTTTATTACTATAATATTAATATATAATATAATATAAAATTATAATATAATAATAATTATTATTAATTATATTATTAATATTTATTATAGTGAATACGCATTTATGTTTTCTAGACAACTAATGAGCTTGAGTGTGTTTGTTAATATTTTTCTTTACTATGAGATATGATTATAAACATTTTCCAAATTTTCCCCATATGGAAAAATGAAAGCGTGAACAACTGTCCTTGTAGGGGACATATATATTAACATATATATATTAAGTTACTACTGAGAGCATTAATGGGATGGGAAAACAAACAGAGGTGTAATAGTTTGTTTCTGTATTTGTAGTTTTGCAGTGGCTAAGTGAGACAATTACATTATGAAGAACACAGAGTGAAGCTGAGGGCTCTCGTTATGAGCTGAATGATCTAACTTATCCCAGTCTAACTTTCCTCTCTGTGTTGGGTCTGTCTGGGATGGAGTCACCTTTCCCTGCAGCAGCCCACACAGTGCTGTGCTCTGTACTCGTAGCTGGAACAGCACTGATATCACTCCAGTGTTGTGTCTATTGCTGCATAGTGCTGGCACAGCATCAGGACTCCCTCCAAGCCCCCAAGAGCCAGAAGGCTGGGGGTGGGCAAGTGATGGGGAAGGCATATTGCCAGGGCAGCTGACCTAAACCAACCAAAGGGATATTCCATAACACCTGATGTCACACTCAGCAATAAAAAGGGGGGCTCATAAGGTAGAGGGCTGTTCCTCCTGAACAACAGCTACGAGTTTTGAGGTCCGGCTTCCCAGGACATGGCCAAACATGGCTCGTTGATGAGAAGTAGAGAATAACATTTTTTTTCTTTCTCTCTGTGCTTCCACTGTTGCAGGAAGAACGGCCAAAAGCACGACAGACAGCACTATGGTCAGATCATGCTCCATTTTATTACCCGAATAGCCTGACTTTTATAGTGAACTTAACAGGGGCGGATAGTGTCTCACACAAGATTATTGGTCAAAAGCACTCAGACAGACAACTGCAAGAAAACAACCCCACCTGCAAGAAAACAACCCCCTTGTGATTAGCAGTCACGTAGATCTCATCCTTGAAGCCAGCTGCTGGCAACAATATTTTTCTAAATTCCTCAATCGGGCAATGTGGGAACACTGTCATGGGAACTTCTCCTAGTCTTCCTGGTAGCTTGGTTTGCTCAGCTGCAGCAAGTCATGGCCTCCTTGCTGTTTCAAAAATCCCTCAACAATTCCCCCTTTTCCTTTTTGAGCAAACCAAGCCCGATGTAACAGTTTTGCAAGTAACCCTTTATACCACATTTATTACAATACAACACGCAATAATGATTAACACCACAACAAACAGAATCCTTAATCCCTCTTTGATTAATCCCAGTAACCATCTATGCATCGTTTCAAACAAATCTGTGAGCCATTGATTGAAAGGATTGATATCATATTGAATCTTTCTCGTGCTCTTTCAGGAAAGTAATGGATTTCTGAATTGACTCATCATGATCAGAAAGGTTCAAACAGCACATTCCCTCAAAGTCCTCACACACATGCCTTTGAGCCAAGAGCAAGAAGTCAATAGCAGCTCGATCCTGTAAGAGCGCATATTGCAGACTCTTTTGATCTGGTAACATCTCCTCAAGTATCTGTGTCGTGGCATGGGCTTGCTTCTCGTCCCAGCATACCAATTTTTCTAAGTTGTTAAGTGCAGCCGCAGATGCCACTCCTGGCACTAAACTTGCCAATGCTGCTCTAGCTGCAACACCAAGCAATTCAACATTATCATTGCAATCCGGTGCGAGCAATGCCCATTTATGTCTGGTGATCTCACGCAACTGTGATAAGCTAGGAGCAAATATAGTGAGTTTATCTAAGTAACATGGACCTCCGATAGCATTTGCAGGGATATCTTGCCAGGCCCTATCTCCGCAAATCAGAAAAAAATCAGAAGGTAAGGCCATAGCTGTACGATTGTTCCAAACACTATAGTAGTTACCCCTTGTCTCCGTGCCATAAGCCCCTAAACCCTGCCTAGCAGTGTCATTGTAACCACAGGTGTTATTTGTATTTCTGTACCCGTATGGCCCTTTCCAAGTTCCTGTAGCAGGATCTCGGTAATTCATTCTTATTTGTGGTAACACATTTGGTGCTGCTCTATTTGTTGTTTGAAAATGAATGCTTGCAGGAGGGTCTTCTCCGTCACTAGTCAAACATAAATGATTCAAGACACCCAATGCCTCGGACAATCGCTCATCGATGTCCTTCATCTCTTTTAATATCACTAATTGTTCCTTTAAAACCTGATGTGATCGTTCGACCATCACTTGGCCCATGAAAGTTTATGGAACACTCATTTTAGGCTGAATCTGTAGGAAAATCCATTCCAGAACTCGAAAATGCTGCCCTATCATTCCACCCTTGCCATCACCTGTGTCACTTATACTACTCCTATTACCCATGCTGTTAGTGTCAGTGGCATCCTCCTGATACCGTTTCTGTCTTTGTCGCCCCTTACTCTCCCCCTTTTCTTTTTGCCACTGACCAATCACCGCAAATGGAAGAGACACATGATTGCTAATTAGGAAAGAGAGTGCAACGTCTGCTATACGTCTGCAAGCAGTGCTGGTTGCAACCTTAGAAGCTATTTGTGAAGGAGGCTGCCGGTGGTCATTTGTTAGTGTAATCTGTGGCTCTGCATTCCTACACCGTAATAAAGGTAGTAATATAGCTAAGTCATCATTAGTAATCCGTACAATGTGGCAAACCCACTGAATATTATCCAGGAACATTTGTACATTTATCAAATTATGTAACACCATAGTTATATCAACTTTCTGTGGACGAATAGTAGAGTCTGATATTTTCCATCCCAAGTATAGCCACGGCTGTTTCTGTTGAACCTTCTCTGGGGCTATCTTCAACCCTTTTGCTTCCAAAATATCCTGAATAAAGTTTAAATGTGAATCCTGGAAGCATTCTGGCCTACCAAACCCAATGTTACCCATATAATGGTAAATAATTACATCACACCACGCTGTCTGAATTGGTTGTAATGCCCAGGCCACATATAATTGATATAATGTAGGGGAATTCCTCATCCCCTGTGTAGTGGGTTTATGTGGCAAGGTTTTGGTAGCAGGGGGCCATAGGGGTGGTTTCTGTGAGAAGGATCTAGAAGCTGCCCCATGTTTGGTAAGGGCCCCACTGCTGACCAGAGCCGAGCCAATAAGCGATGTTGTTTTGCGCCTCTGTGAGAGCATATTTAAGACAGGGAAAAAATGCTGTGCCACACAGCAGCTGGGAGAGTGAGAGGAGTGAGGAACGGCCTTGCAGGCACCAAGGTCAGTGCAGAACGAGAGGGAGAGGTGCTCCAGGCGCCGGAGCAGAAGTCCCCTGCGTCCTGTGGTGAGGACCATGGTGAAGCAGGATGTCCCCCTGCAGCCCATGGAGTACCACGGTGGAGCAGGGTTCTACGCTGCAGCCCGTGGAGGAGACCACGGTGGAGCAGGTGGCCCTGCACCGACGGAGGCTACCGCCTGTGGAAGACCCCTGCCGGAGCAGATTCCGGGCCGGACCTGTAGCCCGTAGAGAGGAGCCCACGCAGGAGCAGGTGACCTGGCAGGAGCTGCTGCCTGTGGGGGAGCCAGGCTGGAGCAGTTTTCTCCTGAGGGATGGACCCCGTGGTATGGATCCATATCTGGAGCAGTTCTGGAAGTGCTGCTGCCTGTGGGAAGCCCATGCCAGATCAGTTCATCAGGGGCTGTATCCCGTGGGTGGGACCCCACAGCACAGGGGACGAGAGTGACCGAGAAGGAGCGGCAGAGAAGAAGTGCCGTAGACTGACCATAACCCCCATTCCCCCGTTCCCCTGTGCCGCTCGGGGGGAGGAGGTGGAAGAGGGTGGATGCGGGGGGAAGGTGCTTCTGGTTTCTTTCCTTTGTTTCTCACTTCTCTAGCTTGTTAGTAATAGGCAATAAATCTTACTATCTCCCTATGCTGAGTCTGTTTTGCCCGTTACAATAATTACTGCATGATCTGCTTGTCCTTATCTCAACCTCTGAGCCCTTTTCATTGTATTTTCTCCCCGTTCCTCTTCGAGGAGGGGGAGTGAGAGAGTGGCTGTGGTGGAGCTCGGTTGTCCACTTGAGAGGAACCACCACACCCTGTAGAAGCACTAGCCATTCATAGCGCTTTGCCGGGGCCTGTTTGTTAATGGAGGGTACTGTAAATGCAAATCTCTGACAGTCCTGTGCCACCACATCTGGTTGCCTGGACTGATCAATAAATTTAGCATATGGTTCCCCAGGGGCCTGTTCTACAGATGCGAATTGAGGTGCTTTCTTTTCCCCTGGGAGACTAAGAAGAGGCCTCAGTGCGAGCTGCGCAGCTGTTTGGTGAATAATCGCAGGGAACTGCAACTGAATCTGGATACTGAGATAAGGACCCATTCCCTTTAACATCTCTGCAGTAATCCCATACAGAGGGTCCCCCGGTTGACGCAGTTGACCCGCTTCCCCCTGTGGTAACTGCAGCCATTCCCTTTCGAACAATAACAATGGGGAAGGAGTTAACAATAAGCATGCCAAGTTTCGACAGTCAAGTGGACACATTGGTTTTGCCCGAAAAATCCATTGAATTATCTGTCGAGCTGCCTGGGATTGTAATCCATAGTCCAAAACAAATTTTTTGAGCTTGTTGTAGAAGCTTGCAGTCGTGTGGCTGCCACAACCCGGTGCCTTGCACAGGGTTGATAATAATAGGGCAGGCCAAGGATGATGTAGCATGCCTATGCCCCTCTATGATGGCATCACGTATGACGTTGGAGCACCTGTCCCTCCTTGGACAGATGGAACCTGCTGTAACAGCCGACGTTGACACGGCCGGGGTGGCCCAGCAGTCTGGAGGGTGCCCTCAAGCATGCTCATTATTTCTCCTGAGGAAGTGGAATACAGTGGGTGTGAACGGAACCTGGCACTCAGATCATCAGAGGAGCCGGCTCCGTCCAAAGACGCAAGGTGCTCACAGTGCAATGGTTTCCCTCTAGTGAAGACCGGAAAGTCAAAGCCTCAAGGATTTTTGTGGGCTCAGCTGGAGGGTTCAGAGACACAGGATCAGAGCACCCTAAGCTGTGTTCAGAGCTTATGGTTGAAAATAGGTCTTTTTCTGCAGAGAGATTCCAGCTTGGTGGGTCAGACATGAGCTTCAGTGTGTTCTGAGAAAGCAGAGATTTGTCCTCTCCATCCTCAGTGAAGGTGTCATTGGCAAGGACGATGCTTGTTGTGGAGAAGACACGTTTGGTAGGTCTTGTTTGACATAGGTGCCTGAAACCAGGTGCAAGAAGCATAGATTTCTGGTCTATCTTCTCAGGTAAAGAAGCCTGTGGTGCTCTGGACTTCAGAGAATTACAGCTCCAAAGAGATTTAAAGGGAGAAATGCTGGTCATACCTTGCAATGTATCCTCCGTCAGCCTCTGATTACAGTTTTTCAGGTGGTAGTTTTCTAGCTCAAGCTCTCTCAGCTTAAACGTTACCCACTCTTTGATCTTGGCAGCTTTCTCTTGAACAATTTTGAGTTCCTCAGTCCTCAGCTGTTTCTGTTTTGCTAGCTGAGTCTCCAGTCTGTTAATCAGGTCTTCTTTTCTTTGAAGTGTACCCATCAGCTCCTTCAGTGAAGGTCGATTTTAGCAAGCTGCTGCTGCACCTCTCATTGGCGAAGCATCCCAAGTGGATTTATTGCTGCCTGGCAGCGGCACAGATGCTGGCAGCACAGCTTTATCAAGATTTTCTGGCGCGGGGGGTGGGGAGGGCAGCCCCCACTCCCCATCAGCACTCTGCTCTGATAGTCCCTCAGTTATTTCCGCCACTGATTGATTTATTGGAGCGGTCATACCCCGAACCGGGGTGGGTGCAGGAACCGATGATAAAGATCGTGTCAGCCGCATTCCTGAGGTCTCAGGTTTCGTACTCAGCGGTCTGTCAGTCCCAGATGGTACTGAGAAAGCTTGCGCCGCCGCTGTAGCCAGCTGCGGTTTGGTTTTCACACCGCACAGCATGTTAAGCACTGCAAGCCAGGTCATACATAGATCTTTATTGAACGTTCCACTTGCGATGGTTGTATCCCTTAAATGATCTCTTACGAGCCGCCACTCATCTGGGCTAAAAATTAGATGGATTTCCTTTAGAAAACCCTCCTTCTGGGCCCAGTGTACCAAGGATTTGATCTGTTTTACATTGCAAGATACGCCTCTCATAGTGAGAATGCTAGAGAGAAGCTGCACAGCTACCTCCTCCTCCATGGTTACGTCAGACAGGCTGCGGGGTCGTGATCTCCACCCCTCTGCTATGTGTCAACTCGCCACACGGTGGGGGGTCGTCTGCCATTGTTCACTGATGCCTCCGATCTCCTGTAGCAACTCGATCCCGGATGTCCCTCGTCTCACCACGATTCCTTTGTTCCCGTGTCTAACTGCAATCCATATCAATCAATCAATCTCCGCGTCTCACTGTGATCTCTATCAATCAATCTCCGCATCTTGCCGCGATTCCTTTGTTCCCGTGTCTCACCGCGATCATCTGTGTCCGGGTCGGTGCTTGGAGTTTCTCAGCGTCTCTCAGGTGTTTCGGCTTCTGTCAGATCTCTCTGTGTCTCTCAGGGCTGTCCGTATCTCTGAAGCGTCTCTCAGGGCTCTCCGTGTCTCTGAAGTCTGTCTGTGTCTCTAAGCGTCTCACAGGGCTTCTCCGGGTCTCTGAAGTCTCTCAGCTTCTCTCAGCGTCTGTCAGGTCTCTCAGCTTCTCTCAGTGTCTGTCAGGTCTCTCAGCGTCTCTCAGTGTCTGCGGGTCTCAGCCTGTTCGGGTCTCAGCCTGTTCAGGAGCGATATGTTGCAGGAAGAACGGCCGAAAGCACGACAGACACCACTATGGTCAGATCATGCTCCCTTTTATTGCCCGAATAGCCTGACTTTTATAGCAAACTTAACAGGGGCGGATAGCGTCTCACACAAGATTATTGGTCAAAAGCACTCAAACAACTGCAAGAAAACAACCCCCTTGTGATTAGCAGTCACGTAGACCTTGTTCTTGAAGCCAGCTGCTGGCAACAATATTTTTCTAAATTCCTCAATTGGGCAATGTGGGAACACTGTCATGGGAATTTCTCATAGTCGTCCTGGTAGCTTGGTCTGCTCAGCTGCAGCAAGCCATGGCCTCCTTGCTGTTTCAAAAATCCCTCAACACTTCCATGCAGCCTTATTGTTTCTTTTGTTTCTTTTCTCCCCATTCTCTTTCCCTTTAATTAAATCATTCTCATCTCAAACCCTGAGCCCTTTTCATCGTATTTTCTCCCCGTTCCTCTTTGAGGACGGGGAGTGAGAGAGCGGTTGTGGTGGAGCTCAGCCGCCCACCTGAGTAAAACCACCACACTCTCCTGCCCTTTTTTACTGGAGATCTGCTTTGGTCTGGCAGTCACTCTCACCAGGTACACAGGCCACTGGTGGTGCATAAAGCATAGTCTGAAAATGAATTAAATAAGAAAGTGACCTGATGGGGTTGTTATTTTTTCTCACACAGGGACACCATGCAGTTTCAGGGGTTTCAGCAGGAGAGGAATGATGACAAAAAACAAAAGAGACTCTCCCTTTCTCATCTCAACATCATCTTCCAGGGACCAGCTCATTGTACATTAGCATTCTTCTACCCCCAAAAAAATCACTCACTGCATACCTCAACATTTCGGCAGCACTCAGGCAATTGATAATATTTAGGGAATGAATTTTAATATATAAAAAAATATATTTTGATCTTCTCGTAACATAACTTAGTTTTATTAGGACCAAGTTTACTTTTATAAAACACAAAAGATTGCACAGGACAGCAAAGAATTTTCACAGCATCATTCCACCCTCTTCTGTTGCATTAACCTCATACATTTCAACTGTTATGAAGACAGTTATGAGGCCATGATTATTGTATTAACCACTGTACCGTGAGGTATCTGTCTGCAATCATGTCTAAACAGCAGGTCTAGTCTGCTGCTGTTAACTACTTCAAAACTTTTCTCCAGTCTCTTCTCTAAGGGTGGTAGTCAAGGGCATGTGGACCAGCTGGCATTTTCCTATGAAAAAAGATCTGAGAGAGCTGGGAGTGTTCATCCTGAAGAAAAGAAGGCTCCGGGGTGATCTTATTGCAGCTTTTCAATATTTAAAGGGGGATTATAAAAAGATGAAGAGCAACATTTTGCTCAGGCAAAAAATGACAGGACAAGAGGGAGTGGCTTTAAATTAAACAAGATGAGATTTAGATTAGAGTTTAGGAGGAAATTCTTCACTCAGAGGGTGGTGAGGCACTTGAAGAGATTTCCTAGAGAAGTTGTGGATGCCCCATCCCTGGAGGTGTTTAACACAAGATTAAGAAAGGCCTTGGGTCCTGCACCTGGGGCGCAATAACCCCAAGCAGAGCTACAGGCTGGGAGAGGAGTGGTTGGAGAGCTGCCTGGCAGAGAAGGACCTGGGAGTATTGGTGGATAGTTGGCTGAATATGAGCCAGCAGTGTGCTCAGGTGGCCAAGAAGGCCAACAGCATCCTGGCTTGTATAAGAAGCAGTGTGGCCAGCAGGTCTAGGGAAGTGATTGTCCCCCTGCACTTGGCTCTGGTGAGGCCGCACCTCGAGTACTGTGTTCAGTTTTGGGCCCCTCGCTACAAGAAGGACATGGAGGTGCTCGAGCGAGTCCAGAGAAGGGCGACGAAGCTGGTGAGGGGTCTGGAGAACAAGTCTTATGAGGAGCAGCTGAGGGAGCTGGTCTTGTTCGGCCTGGAGAAGAGGATGCTCAGGGCTGACCTTATCGCTCTCTATAGGTACATTAAAGGAGGCTGTAGCGAGGTGGGGGTTGGTCTGTTCTCCCACGTGCCTGGTGACAGGATGAGGGGGAATGGGCTAAAGTTACACCAGGAGTGGTTTAGGTTGGATATTAGGAAGAACTTCTTTACTGAGAGGGTTGTTAGGCATTGGAATGGGCTGCCCAAGGAAGTGGTGGTGTCACCATCCCTGGAGGTCTTTTTAAAAGACGTTTAGATGTAGAGCTTAGGGCTATGGTTTAGTGGACTTGTTAGTGTTAGGTCAGAGGTTGGAGTAGGTGATCTTGAGGTGTCTTCCAACCTAGATGATTCTGTGATTCTGTGTTTCTGTGATTCTGTGGTTCTGTGACTGGGCAGCCTGATATACCGTGTGGAATCCCTGCCCATGACTGGTGGTTGGAACTAGATGATTTTTAGGGTCTCTTCCACCCAAAGTCTTTCTATGATTCTATGATTCTATGATTCTCAGTCCTGCTGGTGAAGGCAAAGGATGTGGGAAGGAGGGCATTGAAAGGACAGGTCAATAATTGATTGTGAAACTGCTTTTGGCACCAGGGCTTTGGATTCTTTGACCATGGAACAATGTTTGAGGATCAGCAGTCTTCTTGGGATGACCTGTTGGAGGTCAGTAATGAACGGAATAACCCAAGGGTCAGTACTGGGTCCAATCTTGTTTAACATCTTCATTAACAATCTGGACAACAGAGTGGAGTGCTTCCTCGGTAAATTCACAGATGACACAAAACTGGTGGAAGTGGATGATGAACCATAGGACCATACAGCCATCCAGAGAGACCTTGACAGTCTGGATAGATGGACTGACAAGAAGCTCATGAAGTTCAACAATGAGAAATGTAGAGTTCTGCACCTGGGGAGGAACAATCTCATCCACCAATACATGCTAGGTGCCACCTATCTAGAAAGCAGCTCTGCAGAAAAGAAACTAGTAGCTCTGGCAGACGATAAGTTAAACATGAATCGGCAACGCGTCCTTGCTGTTAAGAAGGTTAACAGCATTCTTGTCTTCATTAGGCAAAGTATCACCAGTAGGTGATCCTTCCCCTCCACTCAGCTTTGGTGAGGCTGCACCTGGAGCAATGTATCCATTTCTGGGCTCCCTTGTACAAGAGAGACATAAACAAACAGGAAAAAGTCCAATAGAGGACCACTGAGATGATCAAGAACAGGAATACTTCTTTTATGAGGAGAGCCTGAGATACTTGGGATTATTCAGACTGGAAAAGAGGAGGCTCAAAGAAGATCTCTATAAATACCTGAAGGGAGGGTGCAAAGAAGCTTTTTACAGTGGTGTCTAGTGCTGACTGACATGCACTGACAGGGGTTGCCCAGAGAGGTTGTGTAATCTCCCTCCTTGGATATCTTTTGAAGCTCCCTGAACATCATTCTAGGCAACCTGCTCTAGGTGCCCCTGCTTGAACAGGGGGGTTGCACCAAATGACCTACACAAGTCCCTTCCAACCCCAACCATTCTGTGATTCTGTGATTCCCCAAATGAAAAAAATATAGCTGCCTGTATCAAGCTGTCAAATCCTCTGAACTGTATTAATACAAAAGCAGGCGTGTGTTCAAAATTTGCTTTCTGCAAATGCTTGCTGTAAAGTAGTTATTCTTTCAAAAAGGAATTGAAACTATAAAAATAACTTCTGGATTGGAATAACTGGATAATTTAAGAAGACACCGACCTATTTTTAGCCTTCCCATGAAGCAAAAGAGAATTTTTCATTAAATATGGTATAATAATTGATATTATTTTAACTGTCACCAAGGAACTTAGTAAATATTGGAATCTGGTTTGGTTACTTTTTCAAACATACAAAAGCTAAAGCAACAAATCTCCAAAGACCTTTGCTCTACTAGAAACACAAATTGCAAAAGAAAGTAACGTTTTCTATTCTGTCAGCGTCTCGTGTTGAAAAAGGAAAGTAGGTTATTGTTAAATATTATTTTGTGAATGCAAGACAAATGGGATATGGGACATAATGAAGCAGTTTTTGCTACTGTGGGATGAAGCATACTCGATTGGTTTCTTTCTGCTGTGTTAACAAGACTGGCACAGTATGTGGGACTTCTTTAAGGATGTGATAAAAGTTCCTGGAAAAGTAAAATAAAATAAAATAAAATAAAATAATAATAATAAATAAACAAACAGCAACAACAACAAAAACAACAATGAAAAATAATGGAATTTAAGTTTCAGTCCCCTTAGTGTCAGCACACCACTATTGTTCCTTTGAATTACACCATAAAGACCAGGCAATGGTCACTGAATCTACCAAGTGATATTCACTTATAGTCAGCATCCAGTATAATAAGCAGCTTTAGCTACAAATTTGATTGTTGTTTTTCTTTTTCTTTCTTTCAAAAGTGTCATTGGTCTGTTTTATATTACTTTAATTTAATACCTAAAAATTAAAGTCAAATCAGGTGCTTACTTAACAATATATTTTGCATAACCAGCAAAATAATTTTCGCAGGAGGTTTTATTTAAAAAAAAAACAAAAACAGTGACCATGTACATAAATATAAATAAAAAAGTAATTTAAAGAATGAAAGAAACAAACCAAAACCCATTAACTTTTATAAGATAATGTTAGTTATTAGGAGTACGGATGGGTGACAAAATTATGTATGTCTCTATATATTTAATTTTACTCAGAAAGTATTAATAATAATGGAATGGGTTACAATGATCAAGAGAATGATAAAACTGAGGGATTTTCCTAGCTGGCTTTTGTGGAGGCTGAAGTTCCTGTTTTAATACTCTCTCTGTTTCCCTATTCCTCTCTTCATCTCCCTCCCCCTCCCTCCCTTTCTCTCCATCTCCCTTTTCCCCCTTCCCCCCTCCCCTCCTCTCTCTCTCCCTCCCCCCTCTCCCCTTCCCCTCTCCCTCCTCCCCTCTTCCCCCTCCTCCTCCCCCCTCCCCCCCTCCCCCCTCTCCCCTTCCCCTCTCCCTCCTCCCCTCTTCCCCCTCCTCCTCCCCCCTCCCCCCCTCCCCCCTCTCCCCTTCCCCTCTCCCTCCTCCCCTCTTCCCCCTCCTCCTCCCCCCTCCCCCCATCCCTCCTTCCTTCCTTCCTTCCTTCCTTCCTTCCTTCCTTCCTTCCTTCCTTCCTTCCTTCCTTCCTTCCTTCCTCCCTTCCTCCCTTCCTTCTTCTTTCACCTTTTTCACTCCAATTCTCATGATCCTATGATCTTTTCTGTAGAAAGCACACACTTCTAGAGAACTCTTTCCTAATTTATCTATTTTCATCTGACAATGATCAATTTTGTCTAGGTTTCACTGCCAGAATAATCACATAATAGTATTCCATCCTGCTACGACAAGTAAATTATAAATTACATTTCATTTTAGCCTTTCGCCTTTCTTGTTCTTTCCCTCTTTTATTGTTTTCACTCTTTCTCCATTATTCAAACTTATTCTTTTACCCCCCTCCCCTTTTATTTATTTTGTCCTTTTTCCCTTCCAATTGTTCCTCTTCTAAACTGTCCTGTTTCCTTTATCTGTTTACACCAATAGTACAGTCATTAAAATGTATGAGTCAAACAGAAGTGACTCCCAAGGTCTTAATTTCTCCTGGTCAAATTCAAGACACATAGATTAGATAAATGAAAATAACAAATTAAGAATCACTACATAATTGCACCATACTGTTGCATCATACCTTCCTTTTTTTGCAGATACCCTACTTGAATATGGAAGGTTTTTGTTTCCAGAAGATGCCCCATGTTAGGTAAGAGCCAGTCCATGCTCAAAAATAGGCCTACTGCTGGTCATAGCCGAGCTACTGAGCAATGCTGGTTGCAGCTCTATCACAGCATATTTCAGAGATGGTAAAAAATGTTGGGCAGTAGCTGAGAGAATAATGAGAAAATGTGAGAGACACAACCCTGCAGACACCAAGGTCAGTGAAGGAAGTGAAGACATGCTACAGGTGCCCTAGTAAAGATACCTCTGCAGCCCATGGAAAAGACCAGTAATGCAAGTTGACACTGCAGCCCATGGAGAACCATGCAGCTTGTAAAGGATCCCACAATGAAGAAGGTGGACCTGGGCAAGGTCCAAGATCAAAAAGCCATGGAGAGCCCTTGCAGAAGCAGACTCTGGACAGAACTGCAGCCCATATGTAGGACCTCATGGTGATGCATGTGGTCTGGTGGAAGCTGGAACCCACGCCAGAGCAGCTTGTTCCTGAAGGATTACACTCCATTGAAAGAACCTGGGGAGAAGCCATTTACAAAAGACATCCTATGGGAACCTCATGCTGGAGCAAGGAAGGAGTACAAGGATGATGGAGCAGCAGGGATGAAGCACTATGAACTGAACACAACTCCCATTCCCCTTCTGCCTGTGCTGCTCAGGGAGAGGAGGTGGAAGAGGGTGGTTGGGGGAAGGTGGTTTTAGTTTGCTTATTTGTTAGATGCTCTCATACCATCCAGAATACAGAGCTTTTAGAGAGTAGACCGTTTTTCCTGGTTACTAGACATCAGAGACCTCTATTCTTGGACTTTATCTGAAGTTACAAGGTTGCAGCATTTCCAAAAAGAAAAAAAAATCTAAATGAACACATGGTTCAATTCCTGGTACATCTCTCTGAGAGAATGCAAATATATAGTGATTTTTTTTTCTTTTGGTATGAATATTTTATATGCAGCTTTTTATTGGTTTGAGAGAACAACATTTTTTATCTAAATAAAAACCTATTATCAATGTACCACTTGAGATTTGCCTAAATATTTCACTGGTTCGAAAAAACGCTTTATATCTAAATGTTTCTCTGAAAACCAGAAAACTGTTATAAGAGACATATGCATGAATGATACAATTCATTACAGGACCAGGCTTTCATTCATGGAGGTGTCAATTAAATTCAGAATGAGCCATTATTGCTATTAAAAAGAACAGGGAAGAAAGAAAGGACTGCCTCTTCTACTTTGATTTTATTCTATAACTGTCTGAAGATATATTCTTAGAGCCCTTCAATTAGTGCTTACAGAATTATTCATGGAAAACAATGAATTAGATGATTGAGCCCTAGCAAGTTTGAGGATGGAATGCTTAAAGGGATGCAATGAAACTGAGCATCTGTATTTCAGAGGACACTGGTACTACTTTTCCTTAGGTGTTTGTGAAACCCACATCTTAATTTATAACGGTGTATTGATTACTTTATTTGCTTTATTTATTTTACTTTTTATTTATTTTATTTACTTTATTTATTTTTATTTGTGTATCTCAAAAAATTAAAATATTTTTATCCTTTCTCTTGTTCCTTAGCTCTGTTACTCTATGGTAGTTATTATCACACCCTAACATTCTCGTGGTATTATTTCCAGCATCTAGCAGGATAAATAATGTTGTGTGGGGAAGGAACGGGATGTCACAAAGCTGTCCTGGTTTCAGCTAAATTTAGTTAAATAAGATAGAGTTAATTTATTTCATAATACCTGATATGGTGCTGTGCTTTGAATTTAGGTTGAAAATAAGTTGTGGTTTAACCTGGCAGGCATCTACATACCACAAAGTATTTTGCTCACTCCCACTCCTCTCCAATGGTATGGGAGAGAGAATCAGGAAAAAAATAATAATAATAATTAAAGCTCATGGGCTGACAGCAAGACAATTTAATAGGAAAGAAAAAATAAATCAAAGAAAGAAAGAAAGAAATGAAATGAAATGAAATGAAATGAAATGAAATGAAATGAAATGAAATGAAAGAATGAATTACCTAGGAAACATAAAACTGACCAAAATTGCTCACCAACAACAGCCTCACTGGCCAATTCTCTCATTTTAATTATACAATTGACACATGGTATGGGACACCCCTTTGGCCATTTTCAGTCAACTGTCCTGTTTCTGTACCCTCCCGGCTCCTTGTGCACCCCTAGCCTCCATATAGACAGGGCAGTGTGAGAAGCTGAGAAGGCCTTGGCTCTGTGTAAGCACAGCTCAGAAACAACTAAACATCAGCATGTTATCACTATTGTTCTTATCTTTAATCCAAAACACAGCACTATACTAGCTAGGAGGAAAATTATCTCTATCCCAGCCAAAACCAGAACAATATACTTTGACCAGTCCATTAACAATATATTTAATTCACTCTTCCATCTTGATTTTTTTAATGAATCTGGACTACATGAATCAATCTTGTTTAGATTTTACTGCTAGAATAATAATTATTATTTGAATCTTGCACTCCATTATCACAATTTAATTACAGTTATTTGATCTTCCAAATTACCTGTGTTTGGTACAAAATAATCCTTATGTCCTGATAAATGACACAAAAGAAAGAAAGGGAAAAAAAAAAAAAAAAAGACCAATAATCTTGTGTGAGACACTATCCGCCCCTGTTAAGTTTGCTATAAAAGTCAGGCTATTTGGGTAATAAAGAGAGAGCATGATCTGACCATACTAGTGTCTGTCATGTTTTTGGCCATTCTTCCTGCAACAAAATCCCATTCCAATGCCAGGAATCCTTTTCAGATGATACCTGTGTCAAAATGGTTAGAAACCATAAAACCAACATTGGTTTTACGACATATAGGTTTCTCAGGGTTCTTTTTTCTCTGCTACTTCATTTACTGTTGAACAACAACAAAAAAAGCCTTGGTCTGGCTATATATATTGTTATTGTTGTTGTTTATTACATGATATATAGCATCTTGAAAGATACACAGATCTATTGCATATTTTTATTTTATATGAAACTCATCTAGTTAGACATAAAAGCAATTAGTTCCATATATTCTAAACACTAGATACTAACAAAGCAAGACATCTAATTCATTTTTAAAGATGAAAAAATTCTTATGAACTTACAGTAGACTCAGGGGCTCTAAATTGCATCATTCATGAATATTGAGTCACACTAAAAAACAAAAGAGAAAGAAAGCCAACATGGTTGAGTGTAGCCTTTTGCTTCCAGATTTCTACTGAAAAGTTCAGTTGTTCTGGATGTTCCAGTTATACTGTCTCAATTCCTGAAAAACCTCGCTTTCCAAAGGAGATAATATTTAGACATCATAAGTCAAATTTTTAATGGCCTTTGAAGACGGAAGGATCGAAAATAAAGAAGAGCTGCATATCCACTCTTAGAAAGATTCCCCTGAAGATATATGCTTAAAAGTAAACGAAAGGAAACATTTAATACACACCAGGATTACAGAAAATTGTAAAATTTGTACAGCTAACAGATTTTGAACAGCTAGCTGCCTTCTACACAAAGTAATAAACCTTGTAATAAACCTTGACGTTAAAGGTAGCAATACTTAGAGTTTGATGAAAATAAGAAATTTGTTTTCACAAGTCAATTCACTTTTACAGTTGTCCCCATTCAAAACCTGAGCCACCTAAAACCAATAATGAATTGTGGAAATGCAGACTTATGGAACATACAGTGGGTAGACTTCAGTTCTGAGAGCCAATGAGGCTTGGAAAAAGGTCAGCAGTAGAAGCACAGATGTGACCATGTGTGGGTAAAGGCTGATACTCAAGAATTTCATGAAAAATCTTCTTGAAGCTAATTTCTTGGTCTTTCACTTTTTTTTTTTTTTTTTTTTCCTTAACTTCTATTTAAATCATTGAAGTACTTAAGGAAGTCACTTCATTCTTCATCCATTCTCTCTATTTCTTTCAGCTGTTTTAAGAACATTTCAGGAAAAGAGTTCCCTTGCCTCCTTCCTCTTCATATTAAATTCTGTTGCTTTGTTGTTGTTGAAGTTACATCTGAAGGCAATCAACATGCAAGTACACTTTTTTTTTTTGGTTGGTTTGTTTGTTTGTTTTTCTTAAACAATTCACATTTGTATTCTCTATTTCATTGCTTGGAGCCTCCTAAGGACAAATATGCTATAGAATGTTCCCATAAATCAAATTTAAGTGCTCTACAGAGGTAACAGTGATAGCAAAAATGTCATGTATTGGCATTGGGTTAGCGTAGAACAACCCATTTTCATATGAAAGTGATAAAATCTGTATGATAAAACACATAAACATTGTAACATTTTTACTGCTAAGGACTAAGAGAGATTTAGATCAAAGTCGTACCACCAATTCATACTGACTAATCTGGAAAAGCAGGGGGAAACAGGTAAAAAGCAAATATATTTACCAATTTTTCTTTGGGACCTGGAGAGTAAATTCAAATAAGATTAAAAATATTCTGATATAATAGGTCATATAAGAAAGAGGGCTTTTTCCCCCAGTGAAAATGTACTTAGAGATAAAGATTACCATTCAAAACAGGCAGTCTTAAAAATCTACAAATAGTTAAGACAGATAGCACGCACCATAAGCCATCCTTGGTCCATTAAGGTATTTTCCAGTTAAATTATATGGGACACCTACAATTTTAAGTTGTCGTAATAAAAGTGAGTGAAAATACAATTATGACTTCAAAATGGTCTCAAAGATCAACTGTTTTATAAAGTACTGTTGGGTTCATCACAATGCATTGTGAGGAATGTTTTAATTACTCGTGAAGTGTCAATAAGAAAGATATTTGTGTTTGTATGAAGTCTTGGATGTCTGGGGGTTTCAGAACAACTGATAACAACCAGTGACTGTTATGGGATACTATGCAGGCCTCTGATATCTGGCCAGGTGGCTAAGAGATTAAGAAGAAGAAAAAGAAGCTGAAGGACGACTAGGAGACAAGACCTGTAGGGGAGGCTGTATAGACTTGACACGGTGCCAAGGAGGACAAAGGGGAAGGACAAGAAAAAAAACTTGGAGAGGAAGACTACGAGCCTTCAGCATGAAAGACCCTCAGAGGGACCACCGGAGACTGATGCGCATGTTCCAGTAGGAGGGACTGGACCCCGGAAGCTAATTATAATAACCTATTTTTTTTAGAAGTAGTGTTGAATATGTATTAGTCTAGGAGTATAAAAATCAGCTACTTGATGTGGCTGGTGTGCGTCCTGGTGGAGCGGAGACTCCCGGTGCACCCAGCGCTGTTTGCTTACCTCTATTCTTTTAATAAATCCTATTTTTTTATTTAATCCTATTTTGAAGACTGAGCCATTTATAACAATTTGGGGGCTCATCCGGGATGGCTAAGGTTCCTGAATTCTGATTTGATCTAGGAGAGGCGCCCTACCATTTGGTGGCTCCTGTTTGAGTCGGATCGGGACTAATGCCATCCTGAACCTGAATAAGGGTAAGCAAAGAATTTTTTTTTTGAGCTCCCTTGCCGGCTGTTGTGGGTTTTTTTGCCCGTAATTCTGCGCGCGAAGATCCAGACGAAGACGACGGAGTCGTAAGTGTTTGCGGATACCGTTCGGTTGGGTAAAGGTGCGGTTGCCAGTGTTTGTGTGTGCGAGAGTGTAACTGAGACTTCTAAAGTCAGCGTGGAGGTCTTTTTGGTTTTCTCACCGGTTCTAATCTCCTGGGGGGGGGCTTAGCCAGTGAAAGGAGTTCTATAGAAGTGGTTCCTATAGAATTCAGGGATACGTGGGTGGGTGACAGGTCCTAAACCCCCTGCAAGACACTCTCACTGGGGGCAACCAAGGGCTGTGGGAATTGCCACAAGTAAAATTCCCAGATGGGTCAGATAAAATCGAAGACCAAGGACCAGGAAGGGAGCAAATTACCAGATATACCACCAGAAAGTCCATTAGGAATAATGATTGGAAATTGGAACAATAGGGGCCCCAGAAAATTAAAGAGTAAATTAAAAATGATCCAGTATTATATGATAAAATGACCAAAAGAACCCTTAAGACCCCATGTATTTTGATCCACGGAGGACGGGGTTTGTCAGGCTTTGAACATTAATGTTAATAGTAGAATACCCATGGAGCCGGAAGAGAGCAAGCTGAAACATTGGAATTAGAAATTAGAGAGCAATTGATTAAGAATGAATATGCGCTACATTTGTGCCTGTGCTGCACTTAAACCTCCAGATAACAGGAGCCTCTCGGATCCCGAGAACCAGATCAAAAACAACCTCATGGTTCGGACTTTAATCAAGGGGTCTGAGATAAGGAGGACTGTTCACAAAGGGACAGGTTATGCATATGTATAGGAATGTTGGGAAACTTCATGTATATGTAACTCTTTACTAGATATAACCAAAGCAAGTTGCCACGTTAGGCGTGCACGACTTTGGTGGGACTACCCGCCCCGTGCTGCCCAGAACTGAGTAAACATACCTACTTTACAATCTTACTGATTGTGGAGTTAGCTTTCTGTGAGTCATTTTGGTGAGCCAGGCAGGAGACACTCTGCTCGGCTGCGGGATCGGCTGCGGAGTGGACGCCCCTAGGTACACCCTGAGTGTTTTGCTCGGAGGGGACTCCACTCTCAGCTGCTCACCGCAGGAGCAAAGATCTCCTGAAGCTGCAGACAAACGGTATGTTTTCAGCTGCTGGAGGGATACTAACTGGAGTGTTAATAATTGTATGTGTTATTCTTAAAAGTCCAGGTATTTTGTGTTGTTGAAAGCATTTGTGTAAGTGTAAGGGTTTGAAACAAAGTGTACAAGTCACTTCACGAAGAACACAGTCAGAGACAATACTTGTTTGATTGGTTATCATTCTAAATTATATTCTTGTGGTATGAATGAGATGTGCTAGAGGCCTTTCTGTGTGATTGCATGATTGTGCTGTGTGAGTGAGTGTGTTGGGTCTGTCTGAGCTGGAGTCACCTTTTCCCTGCAGCAGCCCACGCAGTGCTGTGCTCTGCACTAGTAGCTTGAACAGCACTGATATCACTCCAGTGTTGTGTCTATTGCTGCAGAGTGCTGGCACAGCATCAGGACTTCTTCCAAGCCCCCAAGAGCCAGCAGGCTGGGGGTGGGCAAGTGATGGGGAGGGGACATTGCCAGGGCAGCTGACCTAAACTAGTCAAAGGGATATTCCATAACACCTGATGTCACACTCAGCAATAAAAAGGGGGGCTCTCGTGGGGGAGGGGGCTGTTCCTCCTGAACAACCACTATGCATTTTAAGGCCCTGCTTCCCAGGACGTGGCCGAACATCGCTCGTTGATGGGAAGTAGAGAATATTTTTTTTTCCCCTCTCTCTGTGCTTCCGCGTGGACTTATTGTTAATTTTGTTTCTTTTTATTTTTTTCCTCCCCATTCCCTTTCCCTTTAATTAAATCTTTCTCATCTCAAACCTCGAGTTCTCTGTGTTGTATTTTCTCCCCCTTCCTCTCTGAGGAGAGGGGGAGTGAGAGAGTGGTTGTGGTGGAGCTCGGCTGCCCACCTGAGTAAAACCACCACAGTGAGACGCAGCGTCGCTGCAAAACGAGTGCGGAGTTCTGATCTGCGGTTCAGTATTCTCTGTGAGGGGAGCGTCCGGAGACGAACGAAGTGCGTGACAGACAGAAAAGAAGTGCTGTTTTATCCAAGTTTTGATTGGTGGTGCCTAATATATGGGCCTGACGGTGTATCTTGTGATCCTATTTTTTTTTTATTTTTTTTTTTTTGCTCTTAAATGCTTTGAGTGTGACAAGAAAAAGGTGGGAGCATTATCTAAGTAACTAACAGTTGAGAAGTGTTGGTGTATTTTCTGTGGTGTTTGGTCAGTTTCCCAAGTACTGGGAGGGGGGGGAGAGGGCTGACTGATTATCAAAGCGATAGAACGGAGAGAGTCATTTCTTTGGTGGTTCGAGCTTGAGCCCTGGGAATTTGGTAAGACGGGGGGGAGCAAATTTATTTAGGCGTCAATACCTTTTAAACCCCCATATTGACGGATACACAGGAGTGATTCCTTGTTTTCTTTTGAATGGGTTTACTAACAAAATGCATGAGAAAAATTGGCATTCGGATTGAAATTCGGTCCTGTTAAAATGTAAATTTTTGTGGAAAAGGTGATAATGTTTGTCTAGAAGGCTGAGTGCTTCAGATGTTTTCCTGAAGTCCCGTGGATTTATGATTGAAACGGGGCTCATTAATAATCTGAAATAGTAAAGTTTGTATGTGGGAAGAAGAGTTTAATCCCAGAGAATTGGGACATTGGGGAAGAAGATTAGGAAAAGATAGTAAAAACCGGCAGTAAAAAGGTTTGCGTGGAAATTGAAACAAAGGACAGTAACTAGTAAGGAATAGTAATAAATAAATAAACAAATAAAAGGGAATAGAAAATCAAGGAAATGGGTAATATCCAAAACAAAGGCGTTTTAAAGAAAGCCTCCTTGGGTGCATATTGGCACATTCGAAGGATATTGTTAGAACTGAGGGCACAGAAAGCAAGAGGACTTTCACTAAGTATTGCAATCAGTGGTGGCCACTATATAAACTAAATGGCCACTTTATGGATCAATCGACTATAACACTATCTTGCAATTAATGTTTTTGAGGAGAGAAGGAAAATAGGATGAAATGTAGTATTCTGATATGTTGTTTCCGCATCTTAGAGGGAAAAGGAATGGAATTTAGTTGGCCCCTGACTAAGCCTTTGGTGTTGGCATGAGAAAAGTACAGGCTGGAGAAAGATAAAGGAAGTGTTAAAAGGGTTGTTGAAGGTGTTAAAGGTGTGGCATGTAGTATTTAACAGAGCTGTTTGAAGTTGAATGAGCCGGGAAAGAGGATGTAGGAATGTTAATAGTTCCACCTCAACAGGAGGCTGTGATCTCAAAATCACCTGTGTGAGCCCTCTGGGGCAGAGGGACCATGATGGGTCCCAGAGAGTTGTCATGGAAACAGAAAAGCAGTTAACCCTTAAAACAACCTGAGTTGATGAGTGAGCTCAGCTTGCCAATGGGACCGCTCAGGGAACTGTTGACAATTGCATTCCCCTGACTGACCCCACACTGAGACTATAGTCACCCCGGAAATAATGAATGGTAAATACCAAAATCTGGTTAAATTGGGAACTGAGAATCTGTTCCAACAAGATCCAAAAGAAACCCCTATGGAATTTTTGACTGACTATGAAATGCAATGGAAAACAAAACAAACAAACGAAACTGGAGAAAATAGGGGCTAAATTAGAACAAGGAAAATGGACACTGCCAGACAGACGAGAGACATTGCCAAAAGCTTATGCGAAGCAGATATTGGGACGTTTGCATGCACAAACACATTGGGGTACAAAGGTGTTCAGTGATCATTTACTAAAACAATTTGGTTGCATTGTTTTTTTGAAATAGCAAAGCAAATTACATAACCGTTGCTTAACTTGTCAGAAGATAAAAAAAGAAAGGGTTTCAACAAGCAGCCACGGGAGGGAAGAATCACTGAACCCCCGATGTGAGGGACTGTACCTTGTTTTACTGACTACTGAAACAGCTGTGAGAACCGCAGAAAGGGACCCACACATCCAGAATAAAAGGACCAGTAACTACTGAAACTTGGAGGGTTGAGTCCGCTCCTTGGAAACTGAAACTCAAGCTAAGGAAGAACTAATATTCTGGCAACGAGGCTCTGCATGAATTAAGGATGCCAAATAAAGGGGACAAGCCTGAAGGGAGGAAAGGGAGAAGGCAAGACCGGGGCAGGACCCTCCACTGCGGCGTGTATGGTCTACCGAGGGAGGCAACCCCTATGGGTATTGACTGCCGAGTGAGAGGGCCTCGACCGGACTTCTCCCACACTAAGGTCAGGTTGTCCCAAGCAAATAACATAAGAACCTCTTTTTTTAAACCTATATAAAATTGTGATTCGTTTTCCAGGAGCTGGATCACCCTGACAGGCTGAACACAAGCCCGAATCAACCCTGAAAGCAGGCCCAACCCCTTGATTGAAGGCGTTTGCCTATTATGATCCAGCTACGTGGGCAGAAGACAGATCCTGGGGCTATAGGACCCCAAACATATACTTAATAGAATAATTAGGTTACTAGCTGTAATAGAAATAGTTATAAATAAAACAGGAGATGCACTTGGATTAATTGCAAGCAAAATACCGAGATGAGAACTGCTTTGTATCAAAATTGCTTAGCTTTGGATTATTTACTAGCACAAGAAGGAGAAGTCTGTGGAAAATTTAACTTTAGTAATTGCTGTTTAAACATTGATGATAAGGGTGTTTCTTCCTAGTAGCTGGTAGAATGTTATGTTCTGGTTTAGGATGAGAAGACTGCTAATAATATGCTGATGTTTTAATTGTTACAGAGCAGCGCTTACACCAAGCCAAGGATGTTTCAGCTTCTCACTCTGTCCTGCCAGCGGCCAGGCTGGGGGTGCAAGAGCTGGGAGGAGGGCCGGACTGCTCGGGGTTAGGCTGGGCATCTTACAGCAGGTGGTTTCACTTTCCCATTTCTCTCTCCCATCCCAGAGAAGGAGGGGGGGAGGTGAGTGAGCGGCCGCGTGTTGTTTAGCTGCCCGCTGGGTTAAACCACAACAGAAATAGAAGCTGTAAATAAACTTGTAAAGGAAATGAAGAAAATTGCATATGTCCCAGTTCAAATTTGGAATGGAATCGATCTAAGATGATTTTTTTTAGAAGTAGTAATGAATATGTATTAGTCTAGGAGTATAAAAATCAGCTACTTGATGTAACTGGTGTGCATCCTGGTGGAGCGGAGACTCCCGGTGCACCCAGCGCTGTTTGCTTACCTCTATTCCTTTAATAAATCCTATTTTTTATTTAATCCTATTTTGAAGTCTGAGCCATTTATAACAGCATTATATGGATCTTTTGGATACCAAAATGACAGCAGCTACACTGTTAATTAACCCCATGAGGTTTTGGAAAGTAGCAAAGAAGATATAATTGAAGTGCACAATCGTTCCTGTTTTCCTAATCCACAGTAAATTACAGTATGCACACACAGAGACAAGAAAATATCTCTCAAATAGCTCTCACATCTAATTAGTTACAAATGGTAGTTTAGAGCTAATAGAGTGAAAACAATAACAACAACATCAACAAAACCAATTCTATTACATTGGTGGAGAGAAGTCTTACTTTATCTATGATATAATAATGTGTTATTATTTTCAAACGATCTATTTTGATAGTTTCTGGTGCTGGGACATCCTTCATGTCAATCTATGTCCATTTATATAAATTAAAAATTAAGCATCTTTTTTGAAATAGCAATTCATTTTGATTTTTTGTTTATGTTTTCACTTGTTAAAGCATGAAATTGATGTTCTGAAGCATGAAAAATATGTATGTATATAGAAGTACACATGTACGCATGCGGCTATGTATGTATATACACTAAAGCACTGCAATTTTTCAGTCTATCTTCCTCTTTAAAAGTCACAAATATTTCTACATGATTGTGGATCTGAGGTTTCTAGGTGGAATTAGTTAATAAATAAAGATATTAAAGTTTTTTGAAAAAAGTATTATACAATATTGCTTCCTTCTGGAACTGAGCTTATTTAGCTTCACTGCTATAGACACACATTAGACAGTGATAGATTTCAAAACAGATTTCAAAGAAAGTAGTAGGATAGAAGAATTTTCTGTCACCTAAGCAAGCTGTAGGTCATTGTTGATTTTTCATTATTATTATTTATTTATTCATTTTTACTTAAAAGGTATTTAGAAAAAGATGTTCCACGTTTTCTGTATTTTACCTACTGCACCATCTGTTTCTGCTTCATCGTGATTTCACGCTTCTAGTTATACGGTAAATATACATAACACTTTTTTTTTTTTTTAACAAGATTTTAATAATGTCCTATATACCAGAAAGACAAAGCTAAACAAGCAATAATTTATTTTGGTTTTATTAGCCCTCAAGATTCATGTGAGGACATTAGAAATTGTATTACATAATAAATACATAGGGATTCTGCTAATATCAGACAAATTTAAGCTCTCCTTTCTTATTTACATCTATAAAACCAATCTCAAAATCAATTCAAACATCAGGTGGACTATTCCACAGGCAGACTTAATGCTATACTCTTATACTGTGGGTTTATTCAATGATTTTTCTCTTCTTGTTAATAATAAACATACCTCTTATCATTGCTTAAAACCAAGAGCCTGCACAGTTATTACAGAGCTGAACATGTTTCATACAGGTTGTTGTAAAGGTCTCATAGGAATCTATGAATCAAAATGAAGTTATAGCTGAAAACGCAATAATCTTGATACATAGAACCTACTGGATTGAACTATCTTGACTGTCAAAACAGAGATTTTAATTTTCAAAATACCAAAAGGAAATTTGCCAGCAAAGTTAGAATAACGTCACATTCATGGAGCACAAATAATAAAACTTTAAGACAGTCATCTCCACTATATATAATTATACATCTTGTTAAGAAGTGGCTAAGAAAGGTGTTACAAAATCTTGTTCAGATTGCACAGGGGAGTGTTTCCTTGCCAAAAGAAAATTCTGTTTTTTGTTTTTGTTAGTTAGTTTGTTTGTTAGCATAGACTAGCACCAGATTTAGCTGCCTTGCATTTCTCATCTGTGATAATGAACATACTCTTTTCACGCCAGTGTAGATACTTCTGAAACCATCAGTTTTTCAAGACAATTTTTCAGGATTTTGTATGATACCAGTGTAATTTTACTATCCCATTTTTCATAGCTAAGAGAAATCTTTCTTAAAATAGTTTGGCTTTCACTGATTCCAAATCTGTATAGATTTGGATATGTTTTTATTTGGAGTAAGGATATCACAATTTAGCACCTGCTACTAATGCCATTGTTTTAATTAAAAGGGCGGTGAAATGTCACACTTTGTTTTGTCTCAGAAATGTAGCAGGCTCTTCAATAGGTTCCTGACAATGTGAAGTGATAGAGAGGTGGCTCTAAGGCAGACTCACATCAGCACAAGGAGACAGAAGAATTATTTCAACACTCATGTCTCCTCCTCTCTTTGTCAGTCTGCCAAAACCTGTCCTGAAGTTGGCAAAAATCATAATCACTAACGTTGAATACAAGAGAAAATAAAACCCACATCTCCTTACTAGGCCACACTGGAAAAAAAAAATGTGGATCACATTACTTAGGTATCCAGAAATGATGTGGGAACACTCTGAAAAAAAAAAAAAAAAAAAAAGAGAGAGAGAGAGAGATTTATCTCCAGTGGTATAGATGAAAACTGTGGCTGGTCTTTCAGAAAGCCATCCTACAGCCATCAATAAACCTGTGTTATCTGCTCACGACTACATACTAAAACAAATTGTGAAGAAGTCAATGAAGCCATGAGAGTATACAACTACTGAGAGTGACAGAGGCAGAGTGAGGGAAAATAATTCCTCATATTGTCAAAGATATTATGTACCTCAAAATTTCAATGTGCTGCCACATGTGTTTAAAACTAAAATAGCTAGATAAAAATTTAGGAATAATGATGAATATAGTAAGAGGGTTTACAGTAAAGAGACAGTGTATATATATATATAAATAGATTCTGAAAAAAGTCAGGCAAAACCACCAGGAGGCCTGCATGGATGCATAGGGAGGTGGAGACTGGGAGAATGAAGAACTATCCACTGTAGCAGAATACTAGATCTGAGACCAGCTAAGGAACCTGAAAGGGCACAAATCCAAGGGACCTGATAAGGTACATCCGGGGCTCCTGAAGGAACTGGTGAATGCTGTTGATAAGCCATCCATCTTATCTGAAAAATCTTGGCAGTCTGATGAAGGTCCCACTAATTGCAAGAGGGGAAATATAACCCCTGTTTTTAAAAGGAAAAAAACATAGAATCATAGAAATACAAGCTTGGAAAGGACCTACATGATCATCTAGTCCAACTGTCCTCCTATCACCAATACTACCCACTAAGTTACTAAATCATCTCTCGTAGCACCTCATCCAGGCACTTCTTGAACACCACAAGGGACCGTGATTCCACCATCTCCCTGGGCAGGCCGTTCCAGCGCCTGACCACTCATTGACAGAAAAAGGTTTTCTTGATATCTAGTCTAAATCTCCCCAGGTTCAACTTGTGGCCATTTCCTTGAGTCCTATCATTAGTTATCTGAGAGAAGAGGCCAACCCCCTTCTCATCACAACTTTCCTTCAGGAAGTAGTAGAGCACAAAGAGGTCTCCCCTGAGCCTCCTCTTTTCCAGACTAAATCCCAGCTCCCTCAGCCGCTCCTCATAAGACTTGTGCTCTAGACCCCTCACCAGTTTTGTTGCCCTTCTCTGGACATGCTCCAGGGCCTTGATGCCTTTCCTGCAGTGAGGGGCCCAAAACTGAACACAGTACTTGAGGTGTGGCCTCACCAAAGCTGAGTACAGGGGGACAATCACCTCCCTGCTCCTTCTGCCTATGCTGTTTCTAATACAGTCCAGGTTGTCATTGGCCTTCTTGGCCACCTGGGCATACTGCTGGCTGATGTTCACCCAAGCATTAGTCAACACTCCCAGGTCCTTTTTCCCTTCACAGTCTTCTAGCCACTCTGCCCCAAGCCTGTAGCACTACATGGGGTTATTGTGGCCCAAGTGCAGGACCCAGCACTTGGTCTTGTTGAACCTCATCCCATTTGTCTCAGCCCAGCAATCCAGCCTATCCAGATATCCTGAAGGGTCACCCTACCGACACTACCTCTGAACTTGGTGTTCTCTGCAAACTTACTGAGGGTACACTCAATCCCCGCATCTAGGTCATCAATAAAGATATTATACAGGATAGGCCCCAGTACTAACCCTTGGGGGACACTACTTGTAATGAGACGCCAGCTGGACTTAAGTCCATTAACCACTACCCGCTGGGCATGGCCCTCCAGCCAGTTCTTTACCCAGAGAAGAGTATACCTGTCCAGGCCACAGGCAGACAGTTTCCTCAGGAGAATACTGTGGGAGACCGTGTCAAAGGCTTTGCTGAAGTCTAAGTAGACTACATCAACAGCCTTTCCCTCATCTACCAGTCTGGTCACATGATCATAGAAGGAGATGAGGTTGGACAATCACGACCCGCCTTTCATGAACGCATGCTGTCTGGGCCTGATCCCTTGGATGCCACACAAGTGCCGTGTGATCTCACTCAAGAAGATTTGCTCCACAACTTTCCAAAGGAATACCCCCGTGAACTACAGGTCAGTTAGTCTCACTTCTGTGCCTGGAAAGATCATGGAGAAGGTCCTCCTGGAAAATATGCTTAAGTTTAGGCACAAAAATTAAGCTTAGGTACATGGAAAACAAAGAAGTGATTGGTGACAGCCAACGTGGCTTCACTAAGGGCAAATTGTGCTTGATAAATTTAGTGAGTTTGACTTGCGGAAAATGGACTCCACAATCAGTAAGATTGTAAAGTAGGTATGTTTATTCAGCGCTGGGCAGCACAGGGGGTAGTCCCGCCAAAGTTGTGCGCACATGACACGGCAACTTGCCTTGGTTCTATGCAGTAAAGAGTTACATATGCATGAAGTTTCACAATACGCCTATACATATTCATAACCTATCCCCGCTTCATATTAAAATTAGTTCCAAGGAGTCATTTCCATAAACTCCTCCCATCTGCGCTTGCGCAGTGTATTCTGGTGGTGGTCGTCGGGGGTCGTGGGGATGAAGATTGATGACTCTTCCTCGTCACCGCTAGTTGACCTCTTGTCTTTGCACAGACTCAGTTGCTCCTTGGCTCTTGTCCATCCGCAGGACCAGTTTCTACCAGTTTCTTAAGATAGGCTGTAGTGGTTTAACCCGGCCGGCAGCTAAACACCACACAGCCGTTCGCTCACCCTCCCCCCTCCCTCTCTGGGACGGGGGAGAGAAATGGAAAGTGAGGCCTGTGAGTTGAGATAAAGACAGTTTAATAAGACAAGAAAATAATAATAGTAATAATAATAATAATAATAATAATAATAATAATGATACAATGATGATAATAGTACTACTAATAATAACATGTACAAACAAGTGATGCACAATGCAATTGCTCACCACCCGCTGACCGATGCCCAGCCTAACCCCGAGCAGTCCGGCCCCCCTCCCCCCGGCTAGCCACCCTATATATTTTTTAGCGTGACGTCAGATGGTATGGAATACCCCTTTGGCTAGTTTGGGTCACCTGTTCTGGGTCTGTCCCCTCCCAGTTCTTGCTGCACCCCCAGCCTGCCTGTTGGCAGGACAGAGCAAGAAGTTGAGATGTCCTTGGCTTAGTACAAGCACTGCTCTGCAACAATTAAAACATCGGGGTGTTATCAGCACTCTTCTCATTCTAAGCCAAAACATAGCATTCCACCGGCTACTAGGAACAAAATTAACTCTGTTCTAACTGAAACCAGGACACTCTTATTAGGAGACTGACCTTGGTAAAGGGGCCCAAGGCTTCTTGCTTTAGTTAATTTGTTCATGCTGTCAGCATTTTATCTCTACTTGCCCCTAACTCCCTCTTTTCTAAAAGTTAGTTAATTATTTTCTAAAAGGTCAGTGAGTTATTGTATTCTCCTAACTCCCTCTCTCAACTTTCTATGATAGGGTTATAGCATCATTGGACAGGGGAAGCGCAACTGACAACATCTACCTGGATTTGTGCAAAACTTTTGACACTGTCCTACATAATATCCTTGTTTCTAAATTGGAGAGACACAGATGTGACAGATGGGCCACTTGGTGGGTAAGGAATTGGTTGGATGTTCACACTGAAAGAGTTGTAGTCAATGGCTCAATGACCAAGTGGAAACTGATGATGAGTGGTGTTCCTTAGGTTCATGTATTGGGACAGGTAATGTTAAACATCTTGTTGGTGACATGGACAATGGAATTGAGTGCACCCCCAACAAGTTTACCAATGACATCAAGTTGTGTGGCATGGCTGATGTTCTGTAGAAAAGGGATGCTATCCCTTGGCAGAGGGACCTTGACAGGTTTGAGAGGTGGGCCCATGTGAACTATATGGAGTTCAACCAGGCCAAGTGCATGGTCCTGAACCCAGGTTGGGTCAATCCCAAGCACAAATAAAGGCTGGGAAGAGAATGGATTGAAAGCAGCCCTGAGGAGAAGGAGCTGTGGGTGTTGGTTGATGAAAAACTCAACATGAACTGGCAATGTGAGCTTGCACCCTAGAAAGCCACCTATAACCTAGGCTGAATAAAAAGAAGCATGGCCAAGGATTGAGAGTGGTGATTCTCCCCCTCTGCACTGCTCTTGTGAGAGCCAGCTAGGAGTGTTGAGTTCATCTCTGGGGACCCCAATGTACATAAAGACCAGAGGAGAGCCATGAGGATGATCAGAGGGCTGGGACATCCCTCCTATGAAGACAGGCTCCGGGGGGTTGGTGTTCAGGCTGAAGAGAATGCTGCGGGAAGACCTTATAGTAGCTCTTCAGTATTAAAAGGGGATCTATGGGAAAGCAGGACTCTTTATCGGGGGTATAGTGATAGGACAGAGTAATGGCTTTACAATAAAATAAAATTAAAATAAAATAAAATAAAATAAAATAAAATAAAATAAAATAAAATAAAATAAAATAAAATAAAATAAAATAAAATAAAATAAATAAAAAGGTAGATTTAGATTAGAAGTTAGGAGGAAATTCTTTAGTTTGAGGGTGGTGAGGCACTAGAACAGGTTGACTGGAGAATTTGTGAATGCCCCATCCCTGGAAATGTTCAAGACCAGGTTTGATGGTGTTTTGGGAAACCTGGTATAGTGGGAGGCAAGAAGGTTGGATTAGATAATCTTTAAGGTACCTTCCAACCAAAAGCATTCTATGAGTCTATGTTGATATTTAAGCCAAATTATTAGAAATGTTTTTAATCAGCTTTTAAATAAATCAGTTGTAAAAAGAAAACAAAATGCAAAACAATACAGTCAACAAATGAAAACAAAAAGTAACCAAACAAAATAAAAACCCAATGACTCCAGCTGTGTTCTAATACCAGAATGTGATATTAAATTTGGCCTTCTTTTAAGTAACAAAATTAAAGCACCTCTGTACAGTATTTTGTATTTAATGAAATAAGATTATCAAAATCCAAACTGATTGCAGTTATGCAGATATACAAGAACTAGAGGCTTCTCCTATGGCTTTTTTTTTTTTTAATATCATTCCTGAAGCACTGATTACATCAATTGATGCACTATCAATATGAACATTTAATACTAGAAGTTTTGTTAAGATGTTGATGTTTCCTCAGCTCCTTTGTGAGGAAATTAGGAGACATTTCTTCTCAGAAAGAGCAGTCAGGCATTGGAACAGGTTGCCCAGGGAGGTGGTGGAGTCACCATCCCTGGGGGTGTTTAAGGAAAGGTTGGATGGGGTGCTTGGGGACATGGTCTAGCGGGTGACATTGCTGGTAGGGGGACGGTTGGAACAGATGATCTTGGAGGTCTTTTCCAACCTTAATGATTCTATAATTCTATAATTTAAGGCTACCAAATAAAGCAAAGTAGAAGATTATCTGGGTTTGATCATTTTTTCTAGTTTTTTATATTTTATAATTACTATTATATAATATAATTATTATTATTATTATTGAAATAAAAGTTTAAAATAAAATATTTATGTATTTTTTATTTTATTGTATTTTATGTTATGTTATATGTTATGTTATTTTAATTTAATTTAATATTTTTTTTTCAAGTAGAGACATTTGTTTTTTTCAAGTAATTAAGAATTTTCAGGTCCTATTCAGAAAAGTATCTGAATGCTAGTGTTCACTGTATTCTGGGTACACTGACTTGTCATAAGAAAGCAAATCTCCTGCTTACATATCAAAAGCTCCCTAATCAGAGATTTTCCCATTTTTAAAAAATGTTTTACAAGCTAGTTGACTTACTTTTGTGAAGTAATATTATCTGGCTAATTTGATTTGCTGCTTTTCTACATTTTTTTAAATATAAAAATTGTGTAACCTTTGTAGAACCAAAAAACATTTAAGTCATTCACACTGCATCAAATGTAGATTTTTTGCATAGGTAAGCATCTTCTGTTGAAGTCTCTGACAGTGTTCAGTGTTAGCAAAATTATGAATTACTTTCGTTTGTTAAAAATAAAATAAAATAAAATAAAATAATTGGAAAATTGGAGATATGCAGACAACATCAAACTACTGATAAGTAAAATAAAAGTTATTCATGTACTTTTGACTTTAGGTTTTAATGTAGTCTTAACTAAGATATTTATGTAGATGCCTTTTTTAATATGACAATGTCATTTTCAAAGGATAGAATTACATTAGAAAAGACACAATTCCAATACTTACTAATCCTTGCTTTTACACAGTTCTTTTGTATATATTTAATAGTAGCTGAAGTATACATTTAGTAGTAGCTGAAGAGTTGTACACTAAAAAATGACTCAAATCATGGAATCACAGAATTGTAGGGGTTGGAAGGGACCTCCATAGCTCATCGGGTCCAACCCCCCTGCCAAAGCAGGTTCCCTAGAGCAAATTGCACAGGTAGGCGTCCAGATGCATCTTGAATATCTCCAGAGAAGGAGACTCCACAACCTCCCTGGTCAGCCTGTTACAGTGCTCCGTCACCCTTGTTGTGAAGAAGTTCTTTCTCATATTGGTGCAGAACTTCCATTTTATGGCCATTGCCCCTTGTCTTGTACCCACAAACTACTGAAAAGAGGTTGGTCATATCCCATTGACTCCCACACTTCGGGTATTTATAAACATTGATAATATCCCCCCTCTGTCTTCCCAGGTCTCTCAGCCTTTCCTCATAAAATGTTTGAGGTTTCTATCTTATCCTTTTGTAGGTTCTTCTTTTTTTATCTAAACCTTCCACTTTCACTTCATTACACTATTTAACAAGTGATTCAGGAAGATAACAATTATTTTCCTTGCCTAACATGTATGCTTCAGCTATAAATAGACTTCCCTGCTATCTACAGCTTCCTCACAAGGGGGAGTGGAGGGGAAGGCACCAATCTATTCTCTTTAGTCACCAGTGACAGGACCTGTGGGAATAGTGTCAAGCTGAGACAGGGGAGGTTTAGGCTAGACATCGTGATGAGGTTGTTCACTGAGAGGGTGGTCACACACTGGAACAGGCTCCCTAGGGAAGTAGTCACTGCACCAAGCCTGTCGAAGTTTAAGAAGCATTTGGACTGTGCACTTAGTCACATGGTCTGAATTTTTGGGTAGACCTGTGTGGAGCCAGGAGTTGGACTTGATGATCCTTATGGGTCCCTTCCAGCTTGGGATATTCTGTGATTCTGTGATTCTTTTTCAACTTCTTACCAAGGTACGCAATTTAAAATCCTGCCTCTCTCCAGCCTTGCTCCTGACCCCACACCCCATCTTTGCTCCTGTTCTCCAAAGTCCCTCCAGTGAATAATTTCCTCAAATAAGGAGCCTAGATATAAACTGTAAACCAGCCTAGGTACACCAGAATTCATGTAATAAAATATTTCACCTAATTTGTTCTATGATTTTTGTGCTGTGTGCAGCCAACATTTATATCTTCTGGGATGCTTTACCTTGCTGCAAGCTGATGTCTAAGCTGTTATTCACCTTCATTTTGTGTCACTCAACAAAGTTTCAGTTCTGCTATATAAATGTATATTTCAGATTTTTTTCACTAAATTAATTTTTGTGTGTGTGTCTTGAGATATGTTAAGAAATGTTTTCCCCAAGATAGCTCCATATTTTTCTGATATTTCTGTTCTAACAAGAAGACTCATGCAAAATCTATGGGATGACATTAATCTACCTTTCCATGTGTTACTCTTCTTTTTCTTTGATGTCTTACAATTGAAAGGCATTGAGAATGTTCCCCACTAGCACTGAATATTGCAAATATTGAACAAACACATGGAAATATTTCACTCATTCTATTCCCAGAATCTACTGAGAAATTTTTAGCTATTTGTTTCATTTATAAAATGAGCAAGGATTATTTATTATATCACTACTGGCAGAAATAAAGCAATCACAACAGGTTTTTCTGATCGTTTCTTAAGATCATAGAATCATAGAATATCCTGAGTTGGAAGGGACCCTTAAGGATCATCAAGTCCAACTCTTGACACTGCACAGGTCTACCCAAAAGTTCAGACCATGTGACTAAGTGCACAGTCCAATATCTTCTTAAATTCAGACAGGCTCGGTGCAGTGACCACTTCTCTGGGGAGCCTGTTCCAGTGTGAAACCACCCTCTCTGTGAAGAACCTCCTCCTGATGTCAAGCCTAAATTTCCCCTGCCTCAGCTTAACCCCGTTCCCGCGGGTCCTGTCACTGGTGTTAATGGAGAAAAGGTCTCCTGCCTCTCGACACCCCCTTCCGAGGAAGTTGTAGACTGTGATGAGGTCTCCCCTCAGCCTCCTCTTCTCCAGGCTGAACAGGCCCAGTGACCTTAGCCGTTCCTCGTACGTCTTCCCCTCCAGGCCTTTTACCATCTTCGTAGCCCTCCTCTGGACACTCTCCAACAGTTTCATGTCCTTTTTATACTGTGGTGCCCAGAACTGCACACAGTACTCGAGGTGAGGCCGCACCAGCGCAGAGTAGAGCGGGACAATCACCTCCCATGACCTACTAGCGATGCCGTGCTTGATGCACCCCAGGACACAGTTGGCCCTCCTGGCTGCCAGGGCACACTGCTGGCTCACATTCAACTTGCTGTCTACCACGACCCCCAGATCCCTCTCTTCTGGGCTGCTCTCCAGCGTCTCATCGCCCAGTCTGTACGTGCAGCCAGGGTTTCCCCGTCCCAGGTGCAGGACCCGGCATTTGCTCTTATTGAACTTCATGCGGTTGGTGATCGCCCAGCTCTCCAACCTATCCAGATCCCTCTGCAAGGCCTTTCCACCCTCATTCGAGTCCACAACTCCTCCAAGTTTGGTGTCATCAGCAAACTTGCTCAAAATACCTTCTATTCCTACATCCAGATCGTTTATAAAAATATTGAAAAGTACCGGCCCTAAAATGGAGCCTTGAGGGACCCCACTGGTGACCGCCCGCCAGCCTGACGCAGCCCCATTTACCATAACCCTTTGGGCCCTGCCCGTTAGCCAATTGCTCACCCATCGTATGATGTTTTTATTTAGCTGTATGGTGGACATTTTGTCCAGTAGGATCCTATGGGAAACCGTGTCAAAAGCCTTGCTGAAGTCCAAAAAAATCACATCAGCTGGTTTCCCTTGGTCCACCATACGGGTGATCTTATCATAGAAGGAAATCAGGTTAGTTAGGCAGGACCTACCCTTCACAAACCCATGCTGGCTGGGACCAATGACTGCTTTGTTCCCAGGTGCGCCTCAATAAGTTCGAGAACCATCTTCTCCATGATTTTACCAGGCACTGACGTGAGACTGACAGGCCTGTAATTGCTAGGGTCTTCTTTCTGACCCTTCTTGAAAATCGGCACAACATTTGCCAGCTTCCAGTCTACCGGGACCTCTCCAAATTCCCAGGATCATTGAAAAATAATTGAGAGAGGTTCCGCGATGACGTCCGCCAGCTCTTTCAGCACCCGGGGATGAATCCCATCCGGACCCATGGACTTGTAGGGATCCAGGTGGAGTAGCAAATCCCGCACACGTTCAGGGTCGGTTGGGAGTTTGTCATCCCCACCGTCCCGGTCCTCCAGCTCAGGGCTCCCTGGGTCCCGAAGCCCATCATCGGCATTGAAGACAGAGGCAAAGAAGGCGTTAAGCGTCTCTGCTTTGCCTATGTCATTGTCTGTGAGGAGACCTTCCCTATCAAGGAGCGGCCCTATGTATTCTTTAGTTCTCCTTTTTCCATTCACATATCTAAAAAAACCCTTTTTATTTTCTCTCGCAGACACAGCCAGCTTCAACTCTAGGTGTGCTTTGGCCACACGAATTTTCTCCCTACAAACACGAACAGCATCCCTGTATTCTTTCCATGACACCTGGCCCTCCTTCCAGTAGCGAAACACTCTCTGTTTCCGCCTAATCTCCATTAGAATGTTCCTGGTCAGCCACGCCGGCCTCCTGCCCCGCCTGCCTGACTTGCGATATTTAGGAATTGCCTGATCTTGTGCTTCTAGGAGGCATCGCTTAAAGAATGACCAGCACTGGTGGACATCGAGGCCTTCAAGAGCAGTTTCCCAGGGGACCTTGCTGACTAGTTCCCTGAGCAGCCTGAAGTCCGCTTTCCCCATATCTAGGAATGAGGTTTTGGTGGCACTTTTCCTTCTGTCACCGTAAATTTTGAACTCAACCACTTCATGGTCGCTATGACCAAGGCGGCCACCAATCACCACATCTCCCACCAGACCCTCTCTGTTTTCTAGCAACAGGTCTAGGAGGGCACCTTTCCTAGTTGGCTCCGTTAGCACCTGAACCAAGAATTTATCATCTAGGTGCTTCATGAACCTCCTGGACTTGCTCGTGTCAGCCGTGTGGCACTCCCAGTTAACGTCTGGCAAGTTGAAGTCCCCCATAAGGACAAGGGGAGTTAATCTCGAGGCCTCTCTTAGTTCTGTAAAGAATAATTTATCGGCGCTATCGTCCTGGCCAGGTGGTCTGTAATAGACTCCCACAATGAGTCATTACAATTATTATTGTAATTATTAAACAATTATTTTTAAATTATTAATGGTTTCCAGCATGTATACTTGAGAAGAGGTATTTATAGATATTCAGTTAAAAGAACCAGGCATGTTGAGAATTTTGAAACCTTGAGGGGGAAAATTTTAAAAACAAATAAAAATTATTTCAGAAGAGAGTTAATTACTGAAATCAAACTTCAATGAACCAGAAAACTGTATTCACCAACCATGTTAATGAAGAAGAAATATTCCTAACTGGTGGGTAGTACAACATAAGAATTTAACAACACTGAAGTAAGTTTAGGTTGCTGAAATTCACCAGTTCCTTTGGTTACCGCACATTATATTTAATCTTTCATTTTTAACTTCCACTAGGGGGAAACAACACTCATGCACAATAACAACTGGACATGTTTACGGGGAAAAAAATAAAAACATCTCTTTCTCCTTAGTGTAAGGAATGTTCCAGCAATTCGTGTCAATAGAGGGTTTGGAGGGTAAACCTTGAGTCTCTGATATCTGGGGGGTTTCGGAATAACTGCTAACTACTGTGACTATTGCATGGGACACTATGCAAGTCTCTGATATCCGGCCAAGAGATTCAGGAGAAGGGGAAAGCTGAAGCATGACTAAAAGACAAAGCTTGCATGGGACGCTGTGTAAGTCTCTGATATCCGGCCAAGATGGACAAAGGAGAAGGGCAAGGACAAAGCCTGGGAGGAAGACTACGAGCCTTCAGCACGAGAGACCCCCAGAGAGACCACCAGAGACTGATACGCATGCGCCAGTGGGAGGGTTCGTATTCCGGGAACTAATTATAATAACCCTGCCTTTTCTAGAATTAGTAATGAATATGTATTAGCCTAGGAGCATAAAAAACAGCCACCTGATGTAATTTGTGTGTGTGTTGGAGGAACCCAGACTCCCCGCGCACCCAGCGCTGTTTTCTTGCCTTTTATTGACCCCATAAATAAATCTTATAAAGCTAAATTGACTCTGAATTTATAACATTAGGAAGATGTTGTTACTTTGATGTACTTACATCCAAGCTGAGGTAGATGCTGTGCTTTCTTTTAGATGTCTGAATATGGCAGTTCAGTTCTGTTATATATACGTATCATACAGATTGCTTATGTAATAGCTTATTTACAGTAGTTGTGTTTCCTTAAAACAAATACTGTGTCAGAGCATCTCTTTATCTTGAAGGACAACTACAATAAAATATTTCAATGTCTCAAATGCATTATTGATGAGAAAAAAGGTTTAACAAATACAACTGCATTCTGAGGGATAACAATTTATGTGAATATTGGACAAAATGCTCTATTCAGTTTTTACCCAGGATTACAGAAAACATTGCATGTTTGCTGCAGGACCTTGTCAAGTATCAACAAGAATGAGGCTGTTCCAGGAGTGAAGACAAGCCAGAAACAGTGGGGTCCAGTGCACAGGCAGGGCTGCAGCCCCACAGCCTGCAGGCATGGCTGGCATGGGGATGGTGACCGGTCCTATCGACAGCTCCATGATCGTGAGGTAATCAGTCAGGCTGAATCTTCAGGAGGACCAGGGAAGATTGCTGGGGCCTTCCTGACCACAGGCAGAGTGTGTCGCCATGTTCTCAGTTTTAACTGATATGAACAAACAGCTTTAACTGCAGCAACTCACACTGGAGACAGTCTGAGGATGCTGCCATCTCATCTTGGCTCTAGAATGAATATAGAGAAGTTATATGAGTTATGACGTGTAATAATAACGTAGCATGGGTGTACGTGCCACTGACTCAAGTGGGAATTTTTGATAGAGAATGACAGAGAGCACACAATCACAGGACATGCAAACCTAAAATACGGTTTCATGTGTTCTTTCTTATTATTTTTTCTGCGTGAGAATGCAGACAGACTAAAACATTATCTTTGGTGATCTTAACCAAAAATGGCCAAATGATTGTTTAGCCATACTTAAGAAATAAAAAGCTATCATTTTTTTTTGGGAAAAAAAAAAAAAAGTAAACCATAATATACTGCTATAATAACTATGGGAAAGAGCAAAAAGGAGGAGCAATTATTATTTTTAAAAAAGGTTGGTCAGCTTTTGGATGGAGGTCCTGTTTTCCAAGTCTATTTTCAAAATACCTTTTTCCATTAGATGGTCCAAAAATTAAACAAGTGTGGGAGGGCCTTTGGATGTCAGTTAATATTTTCACATCACAGATAGAGGAGTTTAAGTCATTATTATTTGTGCTTAAGGTGTTGAAGGACCTTAAAAGAGAACTGACAGTAGAAATGTAATTCCTCCTCCACAGAGTTCACAAATAAAGTTCAGTCATAATTCCTTTGATTAAAACTGTCCTGGTACACCCTACTAGAGGTGAGTGGTAGCACTGTGGTTTGTATGCTGTTGGACCAGTCAACACGGTTTTGGAGTTTACGATGAGGACTTAACTCTGCAAATGTTGAAAATGTCAGAAAGCTTATTCTAATTACTGCAACTAAGAGTCTTATGAAGATTCAGAAATGTTGAATGCCCTACAACTGGATACAACCCATTGATCTAACCTATCCAGATCCCTTTGCAGAGCTCTTCTACCCTCAAGCAATCAACACTCTTGCCCAACTCAGTGACATCTTCAAAATTACCAAGGATGCACTCAATCCCCCCATCCAGATTATTGATAAAAATGTTAAAAAGAACTTGTCCTGAGACTGAGTCATGAGGGACAGTACTGGTGACAAGCTGTGATCTGGACTGAGGTCCAGGCTGTTATGAAACAGTCTGTTGATATACAAAATGAATGGAAGCAAAAGAGGATTGAAGTGCAACATTTAGCTCAGTCATATACTTTTAGAATGAAATATTTTACAGAGTAATGATTTTGAGTTTAAATTTCAAAAGTGAATACAGACAAGATTTTATTAAAAATAAATCTGATTATCAGTCCTGAACTGAAACCAACTGAAAATAAACTAGCAAATTCAGATCTGAGATTTTCTTTTCTCTCTGAAGTGAGATGTTTTTATCTGTGGATAGTCTCTGACCTTTTAAATTAACTAAAATTAATGAAGTTCTAGCTGTGTAGGATTCAATGGTGACACTGCTTTCAATAATGTATGATTGCAGTCAGAAACTTTATCTGAAGAGGAATAAAATGTAAATTTGTGTTATATGTTTTTTTCTAATAACTTAATCTAGTCAATTTTCAGTCTTAAAAATGTCAGTTCAATGCTTGGAATTGTCTTTGAATTTTAAAATATAAAATGTCAGACCCTGAGAATGGAGTAACTGCAGCAAAATGTTATTACAATGTGCAAAATCCTCCTGAGAAAGGAATAGAATTAAACTTTTATAGAAAATAAGTAACATGATATGGAAAAGATGTATAACAGAAAGACGTATTCCTTTCTTTGATGTAAGGTTAGAAAGTGGGAAAGCAGTGTGAGAATGCTTTTTCTCACTGAAAAGCAACAACATTTCTGTTTAGTCTGAACAAATGATATGTTTATAGCACTGCAGCTTAGTTAAGCTCTGATAATACTTCTTGTCCTTTCCTTTTTGAGGGTCCCACAAAGCTGGTGCTTTCTCCCTTCATCATACAAGAGCACTGGTTAGACCTGAATCATAGAATCATAGAATGGCTTGGATTGGAAGGGACGTTAAAGATCATCTAACTCCAACTCCTCTGCCATGGGCAGGGATGCCACCCACTACAACAGTTTGCCCAGGGCCTCATCCAACCTGGTCTTGAACACCTCCAGGGATGGGGCATCCACAACCTCTCTGGGCAACCTGTTCCAGTGATCATCACTGTTGTGATGATCTGATGTTTCTCTGATCATCACTGTAGCCCTTATCTGGACCCATTCTAACAGATCAGCATCCTTCTTGTGCTGGGACCCCAGACCTGCAGTCCCTCTTTTGTAATTTAAGTTTGGTAGAAAGTCCTGTGTGGATTTCCTAAACTAAAAATACATTTGATTTTTGATACTTATAGTTTGCATATGTGATTATAATCAAATCTGATATTCTGCCAATAAGACATTTTCTACAAAGTTGTTTTCAGTGCCCATTTTGGTATTGAGTATCCATTTTGACTGTTTCTTTTCTGAAAATTTGCCAGTCTGTACTGTTTCCTTAATGAATACTGTAAATATTATGACCACAGATTTACTCCAAAAATGAGGTGTTAAATCATTTTTATTTATGCTGGTGTAATACATAACTCAGGAACAAGTAGGAAAACTGTCCCAATGAAAATGCTATGATTCCTTGTGGTGGTTTTACCCAGCTGGGCAGTTAAACTCTACCTCAACTGCTGTCTCATTCCTCCTCCTCAAAGGGAAAAGGGAAGAAAATATGAAGAAAGAGACTCACGGGTTGAGATAAGGACAGGGAGATCACTCACCAGTTGTCACAGGCCAAACAGACTCAGCACAGGGAGATTAATATAATTTATTACCTATGAGTAAAAAAATGTAACACTGAGAAACTAAGAGCAGCGCTCCCCCGCTCCCCCCTCCTCCCCCCGCCCTTTCTATCCTTATCAATGTACTCACGCCAAGTGGCATAGGAAAACACCACTGACCTTGGGGTCTACAGGGCTGGTGCTCTCTATATTTTCTCACTCCTCTGTTGTAGCTGTTGCACAGCATTTCTTACCCTTTCTTAAATCTGCTCTCCCAGAGGCACAACCAGCATTGCTCATGGCTTGGCTCTGGCCAGTGGCGGGTCCCTTTTGGAGCAGCTGGAACTGGCTCTGCTCTGACACGGGGCAGCTGCTGAACTCTTCTCACAGAGGCTACCCCTTCAGCCCCCCCTGCTGCAAAAACCTTGCCATGTAAACCTAATACAGTTTTCAGGAGCACCAAAGAGTTTCTGTCTCCAAAAAGCCTCATTCTATATAGGTCCATGCAGCCCAGGTGTCCAAGTTTGCCAGAACTTGCTAATGTATTACTTGTCGGCCAAATAACTATTTTGAGCATAGGGAAAGCAAAATGGGAGAAAATTTGTGTCTATTTTTAAATTAATTTTAATGAATAAAATTACCACTGAATCATCTCAAGTTTCTACTTGTTGCGTTAAGAGGTGTAGTTGATTAACCGTTATGGGCCCCGTCAGATTCAGGGTACTGAACTATCACAATCACAGAATTCACCAATAATGCATTAACCGTTAGGGGTCTGGTTGGATTCAGAACACTGAACTATCATGGTCACGGATTCTCCAATAACGTATAACCACCCTTACTCTAGTCACGTTTAATGAGAGCTATCACAGCCAGGAACAATGCAATCAAGTGCGATTTATTACAGCAACAGGTACACAGGTTCTTTGGATTGCCGGCGATAGTGACTGTCTGCAAAAGCAAGCTATCATGCATGAAATACACAGGTGTTACTGGTGTTACAGGTGTTACAGGTGCACAGCCTAGAAATAAATGCGTTAAAAGGATCAAAGACTCTAGAAAGATTTATAACCAAGTGTTCAAATCTCACCCAAAGGCGTCCCAATATGGGGGAAGAGAGGCTCAGCCCGTCGACTGGTCCCAGGAGTCAGGAGGTCCTAAGGATATTGTATTCCCTCGGGATGGTATCTCCCCTGACGGTGATATCTTCCCTAACATTCCCTCTCTCTTAGGCCAATTTATATTATTTTCTATCTTTTAGGTGGAGCTTGAGTGACTCTAGTCAAGCATATCTTAGTTATGATTGGTGAAAAGTTTTCCCATCTCCGTTTAAAGTAATAGGCTCCGAGAAATTCAGAGCGCATGCTCAGTGAGGGGTGGTCACACCTTGGAGGCGGGTAGCTTTTGGGATGGAGGTGTGTTTTGGTACAGGTCCTTGGCTCAGAGTAGCAAAAAGTGCAGCTTATCGGTCTCGGTGTGCACAAGAACAATCGAGTCCCCACCTGGTCACAGAGCCTAGCCGTGGTGTCTCCACTCCACTCTACGCTCCGTACTGTTCCTTAGAGCTAGCACATCAAGTTTCCCCAGCACAATAGCATCTAAGGTTGGAAGCCTAGGGAACGCTCAGGTAATGCAGCTACACCCTACCCTGAAAGCCTCTTCAATGCTGTACATTTTCTTTGAAATGTGAATGTTAGTTTTATTTTCAGGCAATTACACCACACTACTCCAGGGAAGTCTGAAGTTTTTCACAGTAATAGTTTCTTTTATTGTTTCTAACAATGCTGATGTCCTATGCATACAAGTAATTCCATCAAGTTGTTTTCATTTCTTCTGTGACCAACAAATCTAGAAACATCGTTTCCTTGGAGAACAAATGGCCACGCTATTGTGTGAGACCCAGGAAAGGTACATAGAGCAAACACAGAAAGGAAAGGCTGTAAGCAGAGGTATGTAAAAAACGGAAAAGTTTCATCTTCCCTACAATAAGCATGCAGCAAAAATAAATAAATAAATACATAAATTGATAATAATAATAATAATGAACTATGATCAGGTTTCTACCCAAATCGAGTTATTAACCTTAGCAACCAGAAGTACCAGAATCAGACTTCAGATAAATAGAGCAATGTATCTGTAAACATGTAACCAGAGCCTCAGCTTTAAATTAATAGAAAAAGTCTTTATTGTATAAATTATTTTACTGTAAACTCATTGCTAAGCCATTATCATTTAATCCCATGCTTTACATTATGAATGGAAGTTAACATTATTTTTAGGATTATTTGGCCTTTTATTCTACTTTATCACCATAGTCCTCCCCTTCATTCCTCCTCCCTTTCTCACTTAATGAACTCCATTATTCAATTCTGAGTTTTCTACTTCATTGCTGCTTTTCTCTTGCCTGTGATGCAATCAGAAAGTATACTAATGTGCATATGAATCTTTCACAGTTGCTCTGAAAGCAAACTGTTCATCTCAAAAATACAGGCAGAGATACTTCCAGAATTATGGTCTTCCATAGACAGAAAAGAAAGGAAGAAGGGAAGGGAAGGGGGGGGGGGGGGGGGAGAGAGAGAGAAGGGAGAGGGAGAGAGAGAAAAAGAGAGAAAGAGAAAAAGAAAGAGAAAGAGGGAAAGAAAGCCCTCCATTCTGTGACTAATCTATTTTTCAGGAAGGGGTCTGGAAGTATCTTTCCTATATGCAAAATTTTAAAATGCTGCCACCACTGATGTTGTTTTAGAGTGGATTAGAGTGGATTTGGCTTTCACCTCATCCTGCATCAATCCACTGTTTCCTTCCCTTAATTCTAATCCTAGAATTTTAGTAGGATTCTTTCAAAATCTATGGGAATGCTTGTTCAGTGAGGGAAGCTCAATTTCAGAGCTGTTTGCTGACAACCTTGTGTTTGACTTGCAGCTAAAAGCCTGATTTGCTGTTCATTGAAGAGTCACATCACTCCATCAGAAGCTGATTGTTTCTCTACTCTCCGATCTTGGTTTTAGTGACCCTATCTGTGTACTGTGGGCTAATGCAAGCTCCGACAGATGTGACACCAGCTGACTGATGCAATTTTTTACAGGTCACCTAAAAGTCCATCCTGCTTTCTTCAGTTTTCCTCTAGGTTTTTATCTTCTCCCTAAACCTATGTATGACAGCAAGTAATATTTATGGACAATGGCATCTGAGTTGACCAAAAAAAATAATATAATTTATTCATACTGTCATTAATATTCCTCCTCAGTACCACCTAACATTTCCTGTTGTCCCTTTTCAGGTAGGTTAAGCTGGTTCTGTCCTACAGTTAGCAGCAGCTGTGAGCAATAGAGGCTTCTGAAGGTCACATTTAATGTACACAAAATTGTCTGTGGTGTGGTATACTTGCATTGGGTTTATTTGGCAAGGATTTTTACTGGAGGGCTGCAAGGGTGGCCTCTGTGAGGAGTCCAGAAGTGGCCCCATTTCAGAAGAATCCAGCTCCTGATGGCTCCAAAAGGAACCTGCTGCTAGCCAGAGCTGGGCCATTGAGTGATATTGGTTGCATTTCTGTGATAGCATATTTAAGAAAGAAAAAAAAATTGCTGCGTAACAGCGGCTGGGAGAGTGAGGAACAGCCCTGCATTCCCCAAGGGCAGTGCAGCAGGAGGGCAGGAGGTGCTCCAGGCATGCAGCAGCAGTTCCCCTGCGGCCTGTGGAGAAGCCCCTGGTGGAGCAGGCTGTTCCCCTGCAGCCTATAAGTCCCACATGGAGCAGATCTCCACACTGCAGCCTGTGGAGGAGCCCCCAGTGGAGCAGGTGGATGTGGCCTGGAGGAGGCTGCAGCCAATGGAGAGCCCCCACAGGAGCAGGCCCCAGGCTGGAGCTGCAGCCCGTGGAGAGGAGCCCACACAGGAACAGGGGGTCTTGTGAGAAACTAAGTTGTGTTTTTGCAGTAGAACATGTTTTGGAAATAGACTGTGTTTTTGCAGTACAAAACTAACCTTCTGTATTCAAAGGTAGTTGTCTAGTCATAACAAAGAGAAATGCTAAGTAGATAAGTGGACATTAGAAGACCTCACTGTTCCAAAATAAGGTAGAAGATAGAAAAACAGGATAAGCAGTGTGAGAATAGTAATAAATAAATAAATAAATAAATAAATAATCAAATAAATCTCAAGTTCTCTAAACATAAGAAAGGAAAGAAAAAAAAAGGAGAAATTAAAGGGTTGATCAAAAAAAATTGTACGTATATGGTATAGAGGAGCGTCGAGTAGCTTGTGAACCTGTAGTACTCAGCCAATGAGGAAACAGGGGAGGTGATCAGACATCAGGTAATAGAGAATAAAAGGTTATGATATGTTTACTATAATGCGCTTCTAATTGGCAGGACACCTGCCATTGCAATCACACATAAAATGGCTTCACAGAACATCCTGTCTGAAGAAAATTATTGAGATTTTTCTCACAGTCTGGGGGGAGCTGCCGCCCATGGAGGACCCATGCTGGAGCAGTTTGCTCCTGACGGATGGACCCTGTGGTGCAGACCCATATTTGGAGCCATTCATAAACAGCTGCTGCCTGGGGGAAGCCCACATGGGGTTAGATCAGGAAGGATGGCATCCCGTAGGAGGAACCCCATCTGGAGCAGGGACAGAGAGTGACAATGAAGGAGCTGCGGAGACGAAGTGTTACGGACTGACCACACCCACCATTCCCCTGTTCACCTGCTTCAGTCAGGGCGGAAGACATAGAAGAGGCAAGGTGAAAGGTGTTTTTAGTTTGTTTTTATTGCTTCTTACTTCTCTAGCTTGTTAGTAATAGCTAATAAATTATATTAATCTCCCTATGCTGAGCCTGTTTTGCTCGTGACAGTAATCTTCCTGTCTTTATCCCTTAACCCTTGAGCCCTTTCCATCTTATTTTCTCCCCTTTTCCCTCTGAGGAGGGAGAGTGAGAGCAGTTGTGGTGGAGCTCAACTGCCAATCTGGGTAAAACTACCTCAAATATGTTCGACATGCTGGAGGGAAGGGATGCCATCCAAAAGGACCTGGACAGACTTAAGAGGTGCGCCCATGCAAAACTCATGAAGTTCAACCAGGCCAAGTGCAATGTCCTGAAATGTTGAGGGATTTTTTGAAACAGCAAAAATCCCATGGCTTGCTGTAGCTGAGCAAACCAAGCTACCAGGAAGACTAGGAGAAGTTCCCATGACAGTGTTCCCACATCGCCCAATTGAGGAATTTAGAAAAATATAGTTACCAGCAGCTGGCTTCAAGGACAAGGTCTATGTGACTGCTAATCACAAGGGGGTTGTTTTCTTGCAGGTGGGGTTGTTTTCTTGCAGTTGTCTGTCTGAGTGCTTTTGACCAATAATCTTGTGTGAGACACTATCCGCCCCTGTTAAGTTCACTATAAAAGTCAGGCTATTCGGGTAATAAAATGGAGCATGATCTGACCATAGTGGTGTCTGTCGTGCTTTCGGCCGTGCTTCCTGCAACATATGGCGCCCGAACAGGCTGAGACCCGGACTCGCTGAGACCTGAACAGGCTGAGACCCGAACAGACCGGGAGACCGGAGCGGCGCCGGGAGACCGGAGCGGCGCCGAGGGACCGGAGCGGCGCCGGGAGACCTGAGGCACAAGGAGGGACTACCGCCAGACAGAGAGAGCCCTGAGAGACGCTGCAGAGCCATGGACGACTCTGAGAGACACGGAGAGACCTGGCAGAAGCCGGAACACCTGAGAGACACTGAGAAACTCCAAGCACCGGCCTGGATAAAGGACCCGCGGTGAGACACGGAGAAAAGAAACCGCGGGGGGACATGGGGAAAAGATCCGCGGGGGGAACGCGGGGAAGGAAACCGCGGGGGGACGCGGGGAAAAGATCCACGGGGAGACGCGGGGAAGGAAGCCGCGGGGAGACGCGGGGAAAGGAAACCGCGGGAAACGCGGGAGCCACGGAAAACGCGGGAGCCACAGAGGGAATTGGGAGCCACGGAGGGAAGTGAGAGCCGCGGAAAATGTGGGAGCCGCGGAAAACGCGGGAGCCACGGAGGGACGTGGGAGCCACGGAAAACGCGGGAGCTGCGGAAAACGTGGGAAATTGACGTAATCGCGGTGCGACGTAGGACATCCGAGATCGAGTTGCTACGGGAGACCAGAGGCGTCAGTGGACAACGGCAGCCGACTCTCACCCTGTGGCGAGTTGACACATAGCAGAGGGGCGGAGATCAGGACCCTGCAGCCTGTCTGACGTAACCATGGAGGCAGCGGCGGCTGTGCTGCTTCTCTCTAGCATTCTTTTTATGAGACGCTTATCTTGCAATGCAAAAAAAAATTTCGTCCCCAGATCGGTGTTATAACTATGTTTCTGGATAACATTCCGTGGGGTTGCCACGTTGTATGGATTACTAATGACGACTTAGCTCTATTACTACCTTTATTGCAGTGCAGAAGTGCAGAGCCACGGATTACACTGCCAAATGACCACCGGCCGGCTCTTTCACAAATAGCTTCTAAGGTTGCAGCTGGCACTGCCTGCAGCCGTATAGCAGACGTTACGCTCTCTTTCCTAACTAGCAATCATGTATCTCATCCATTTGTGGTGAATGGTCAGTGGCAAAAAGAAAAGGGGGAGAGTACGGGGCGACAAAGACAGAAACGGTACCAGGAGGATGCCACTGACACTAACAGCATGGGTAATAGGAGTAGTATAAGTGACACAGGTGACGGTGCAGGGCGGCGGTGGGCGCTGCCGCGCTGCGGGGCGCTCTGCCTGCTGCTCGCCCTCGCCTGCCTGTGTGCTGCTGCCGACGGTGCTAGAGCAAAATGTGAAGAATCCCAGTTCCCATGTAGTAATGGACGCTGTATTCCTTTACTCTGGAAATGTAATGGTGATGAAGACTGCTCAGATGGCAGTGATGAGAGTGCTTGTGTGAAGAAGACGTGTGCTGAATCTGACTTTGTGTACAACAGTGGTCAGTGTGTGCCAAACAGATGGCAGTGTGATGGGGATCCGGACTGTGAAGATGGGTCTGACGAGAGTGCTGAGCTGTGTCATGAGAGAACATGCCGGGTAAATGAAATCAGCTGTGGTCCTCAGTCAACCCAGTGTATCCCAGTGTCCTGGAAATGTGATGGTGAAAAAGACTGTGACAGTGGAGAAGATGAAGAGAATTGTGGCAATGTGACTTGTAGTGCAGCAGAGTTCACATGCGGTAGTGGGCAATGTATTTCCAAAATCTTTGTCTGCAATGGTCAAGATGACTGCAGTGATGGTAGCGATGAGCTGGAGTGTGCACCTCCTACCTGTGGTGTTCATGAGTTCCAGTGCAAGAGTTCTACCTGCATCCCTATCAGCTGGGTGTGTGATGATGATGCTGACTGCTCCGACCACTCGGATGAATCTTTGGAGCAGTGTGGCTGCCAGCCTGCACCTCTGGTGAAGTGTTCTGTGAGTGAGTTGCAGTGCGGTTCAGGTGAATGTATCCATAAGAAGTGGCGATGTGACGGAGATCCTGATTGCAAGGATGGAAGTGATGAAATTAACTGCCCTTCTCGGACCTGCAGGTCAGACCAGTTCAGATGTGAAGATGGGAACTGTGTCCATGGGAGTAGGCAGTGCAATGGTGTGAGAGACTGTCTGGATGGCACTGATGAAACAAACTGTAACAATGTTATTCAGTGCTCTGGACCTGGCAAATTCAAGTGCGGAAGTGGAGAATGCATAGATATCAATAAAGTGTGTAACCAGCAGAGAGACTGCAAGGACTGGAGTGATGAGCCTATGAAGGAATGCAACATGAATGAATGTTTGGTGAACAGCGGTGGATGCTCCCACATCTGCAGAGATTTCATTATTGGCTATGAATGTGACTGTCAAGCTGGGTTTGAGCTTGTAGACGAGAACCTGTGGAGATATTGATGAATGCCAAAACCCTGGTATCTGTAGTCAAACTGTATCAACCTGAAAGGTGGCTACAAATGTGAATGTAGCCGTGGCTATCAGATGGATCCTGCTACAGGAACCTGGAAAGGGCCATAACGGGTACAGAAATACAAATAACACTTGTGATTACAATGACACTGCTAAGCAGGGTTTAGGGGTTTATAGCACAGAGACAAGGGGTAACAACTATAGTGTTTGGAACAATTGTACAGCTTTGGCCTTACCTCCTGATGTTTTTCTGATTTGTGGGGATAGGGCCTGGCAAGGTATCCTTGCAAATGCTATCGGAGGTCCATGTTACTTAGATAAACTCATTATATTTGCTCCTAGCTTGTCACAGTTGCGTGAGATCGCCGGACATAAATGGGCATTGCTTGTACCGGATTGCAGTGATAATATTGAATTGTTTGGTGTTGCAGCTAGAGCGGCATTGGCAATTGTAGTGCCAGAAGTGGCATCTGCGGCTGCACTTAACATCTTAGAAAAATTGGTATACTGGGCCGAGAAGCAAGCCCATGCCACAACAGAAATACTTGAGATGTTACCAGATCAAAATAGTCGGCGACATGTGCTTTTACAGGATCAAGCTGCTATTGACATCTTGCTTTTGACTCAAAGGCATGGGTTGTGGCGACTTTAAGGGAATGCATGTTAAACCTTTTTGATCATAATGAGTCAATTCACAAATCCATTACTTTCCTGAAAGAGCACATGAGAAAGATTCAATATGGTATCAATCCTTTCAATCAATGGTTCACTGATTTGTTTGAAACGATGCATAGAAGGTTACTGGATTAGTCAAAGAGAAGAGGATTTTGTTTGCTGTGGTGTCAATCATCATTGTGTGTTGTATTGTGATAAATGTGGTTAAAGGGTTACTTGCAAAACTGTTATATCGGGCGTGGTTTGCTCAAAAGAGAAAAAAAAAAAGGGAATTGTTGAGGGATTTTTTGAAACAGCAAAAAATCCCATGGCTTGCTGTAGCTGAGCAAACCAAGCTACCAGGAAGACTAGGAGAAGTTCCCATGACAGTGTTCCCACATCGCCCAATTGAGGAATTTAGAAAAATATAGTTACCAGCAGCTGCTCAAGACAAGGTCTATGTGACTGCTAATCACAGGGGGTTGTTTTCTTGCAGTGGGGTTTTCTTGCAGTTGTCTGTCTGAGTGCTTTTGACCAATAATTGTGTGAGACACTATCCGACCCTGTTAAGTTAACTATAAAAGTTAGGCTATTCGGCAATAAAATGGAGCATGATCTGACCATAGTGGTCTGTCATGCTTTTGGTCGTGCTTCCTGCAACCGGAATGGAAAGGAAAGGTGCGGAAAGGATGGTGTGGAATGGTATGGAAGGTTTGGAAAGATGTGGAAGGAAAAGTTTAGAAAGGAAAGGTGTGGAAGGGTATGGAAAGGAAAGGTGTGGAAGGAAAGGTGTGGAAAGGAAAGGTGTGGAAAGGAAAGGTGTGGAAAGGAAAGGTGTGGAAAGGAAAGGAAAGGAAAAGAAAGGAAAGGAAAGGAAAGGAAAGGAAAGGAAAGGAAAGGAAAGGAAAGGAAAGGAAAGGAAAGGAAAAGAAAGGTGGGAAAGGTGTGGAAGGTGTGGAAAGGTGTGTGAAAGGTATGGAAAGGTGTGGAAAGGTGAAGGAAAGGTGAGGAAAGGTGAGGAAAGGAAAGGAAAGGAAAGGAAAGGAAAGGAAAGGAAAGGAAAGGAAAGAAAGGAAAGGAAAGGAAAGGTGTGGAAATGTGTGGAAAGGTGTGGAAAGGTGTGGAAAGGTGTGGAAAGGTATGGAAAGGTGTGGAAAGGAAAGGAAAGGAAAGGAAAGGAAAGGAAAGGAAAGGAAAGGAAAAGGAAAGGAAAGGAAAGGAAAGGTGTGGAAAGGTGAGGAAAGGAAAGGAAAGGAAAGGAAAGGAAAGGAAAGGAAAGGAAAGGAAAGGAAAGGAAAGGAAAGGAAAGGAAAGGAAAGGAAAGGAAAGGAAAGGTGTGGAAATGTGTGAAAGGTGTGGAAAGTTGTGGAAAGGTGTGGAAAGGTATGAAAGGAAAGGTGAGGAAAGGTGAGGAAAGGTGAGGAAAGGAAAGGAAAGGAAAGGAAAGGAAAGGAAAGGAAAGGAAAGGAAAGGAAAGGAAAGGTGTGGAAATGTGTGGAAAGGTGTGGAAAGGAAAGCTGTGGAAAGGTGAGGAAAGGAAAGGTGAGGAAAGGAAAGGTGAGGAAAGGAAAGAAAGGAAAGGAAAGGAAAGGAAAGGAAAGGAAAGGAAAGGAAAGGAAAGGAAGGAAAGAAAGGAAAGGTGTGGAAAGGAAAGGTGTGGAAAGGAAAGGTGGTGGAAAGGTGTGGAAAGGTGTGGAAAGGTGTGGAAAGGTGTGGAAAGGTGTGGAAAGGAAAGGAAAGGTGTGGAAAGGTGTGGAAAGGAAAGGAAAGGAAAGGAAAGGAAAGGAAAGGAAAGGAAAGGAAAGGAAAATTGTGAAAGGAAAGGAAAGGAGAGGTGTGGAAAGGAAAGGTATGGAAAGGTGTGGAAAGGAAAGGTATGGAAAGGTGTGGAAAGGTGTGGAAAGGTGTGGAAAGGTGTGGAAAGGTGTGGAAAGGAAAGGAAAGGAAAGGAAAGGAAAGGAAAGGAAAGGAAAGGAAAGGAAAGGAAAGGAAAGGAAAGGAAAGGAAAGGAAAGGAAAGGTGTGGAAAGGAAAGGAAAGGAAAGGAAAGGAAAGGTGTGGAAAGGAAAGGAAAGGCAAGGCAAGGCAAGGCAAGGCAAGGCAAGGCAAGGCAAGGCAAGGCAAGGCAAGGAAAGGTGTGGAAAGGTGTGGAAAGGTGTAGAAAGGAAAGGAAAGGAAAGGAAAGGAAAGGAAAGGAAAGGAAAGGAAAGGAAAGGAAAGGAAAGGAAAGGAAAGGAAAGGAAAGGTATGGAAAGGTGTGGAAAGGTGTGGACAGGTGTGGAAAGGTGTGGAAAGGAAAGGAAAGGTGTGGAAAGGAAAGGAAAGGTGTGAAAGGAAAGGTATGGAAAGGTGTGGACAGGTGTGGACAGGTGTGGAAAGGTGTGGAAAGGAAAGGAAAGGAAAGGAAAGGAAAGGAAAGGAAAGGAAAGGAAAGGTGTGGAAAGGTGTGGAAAGGTGTGGAAAGGTGTGGAAAGGAAAGGAAAGGTGTGGAAAGGAAAGGAAAGGAAAGGAAAGGCAGGCAAGGCAAGGCAAGGCAAGGCAAGGCAAGGAAAGGAAAGGAAAGGTGTGGAAAGGTGTGGAAAGGTGTGGAAAGGTGTGGAAAGGAAAGGAAAGGAAAGGAAAGGAAAGGAAAGGAAAGGAAAGGAAAGGAAAGGTGTGGAAAGGAAAGGTGTGGAAAGGAAAGGTGTGGAAAGGAAAGGAAAGGAAAGGAAAGGAAAGGAAAGGAAAGGAAAGGAAAGGAAAGGAAAGGAAAGGAAAGGTGTGGAAAGGTGTGGAAAGGTGTGGAAAGGAAAGGAAAGGTGTGGAAAGGTGTGGAAAGGTGTGGAAAGGAAAGCTGTGGAAAGGTGAGGAAAGGAAAGGTGAGGAAAGGAAAGGTGAGGAAAGGAAAGGAAAGGAAAGGAAAGGAAAGGAAAGGAAAGGAAAGGAAAGGAAAGGAAAGGAAAGGAAAGGGTGTGGAAAGGAAAGGAAAGGAAAGGTGTGGAAAGGAAAGGTGTGAAAGGTGTGGAAAGGTGTGGAAAGGTGTGGAAAGGTGTGGAAAGGTGTGGAAAGGAAAGGAAAGGTGTGGAAAGGTGTGGAAAGGAAAGGAAAGGAAAGGAAAGGAAAGGAAAGGAAAGGAAAGGAAATTGTGGAAAGGAAAGGAAAGGAGAGGTGTGGAAAGGAAAGGTATGGAAAGGTGTGGAAAGGAAGTGGAAAGGTGTGGAAGTGTGGAAAGGTGGAAGGTGTGGAAAGGAAAGGAAAGGAAAGGAAAGGAAAGGAAAGGAAAGGAAAGGAAAGGAAGGAAAGGAAAGGAAAGGAAAGGAAAGGAAAGGAAAGGAAAGGAAAGGAAAGGTGTGGAAAGGAAAGGAAAGGAAAGGAAAGGTGTGGAAAGGAAAGGAAAGGCAAGGCAAGGCAAGGCAAGGCAAGGCAAGGCAAGGCAAGGCAAGGCAAGGAAAGGTGTGGAAAGGTGTGGAAAGGTGTAGAAAGGAAAGGAAAGGAAAGGAAAGGAAAGGAAAGGAAAGGAAAGGAAAGGAAAGGAAAGGAAAGGAAAGGAAAGGAAAGGTATGGAAAGGTGTGGAAAGGTGTGGACAGGTGTGGAAAGGTGTGGAAAGGAAAGGAAAGGTGTGGAAAGGAAAGGAAAGGTGTGGAAAGGAAAGGTATGGAAAGGTGTGGACAGGTGTGGACAGGTGTGGAAAGGTGTGGAAAGGAAAGGAAAGGAAAGAAAGGCAAGGCAAGGCAAGGAAAGGAAAGGAAAGGTGTGGAAAGGTGTGGAAAGGTGTGGAAAGGTGTGGAAAGGAAAGGAAAGGTGTGGAAAGGAAAGGAAAGGAAAGGAAAGGCAAGGCAAGGAAAGGTGTGGAAAGGAAAGGTGTGGAAAGGAAAGGTGTGGAAAGGAAAGGTGTGGAAAGGAAAGGAAAGGAAAGGAAAGAAAGGAAAGGAAAGGAAAGGAAAGGAAAGGAAAGGAAAGGTGTGGAAAGGTGTGGAAAGGTGTGGAAAGGAAAGGAAAGGTGTGGAAAGGTGTGGAAAGGTGTGGAAAGGAAAGGAAAGGAAAGGAAAGGAAAGGAAAGGAAAGGAAAGGAAAGGAAAGGAAAGGAAAGGAAAGGAAAGGTGTGGAAAGAAAGGTGTGGAAAGGAAAGGTGTGGAAAGGTGTGGAAAGGTGTGGAAAGGTGTGGAAAGGTGTGGAAAGGTGTGGAAAGGAAAGAAAGGTGTGGAAAAGGTGGAAAGGAAAGGAAAGGAAAGGAAAGGAAAATTGTGGAAAGGAAGGAAAGGAGAGGTGTGGAAAGGAAAGGTATGGAAAGGTGTGGAAAGGAAAGGTATGGAAAGGTGTGGAAAGGTGTGAAAGGTGTGGAAAGGTGTGGAAAGGTGTGGAAAGGTGTGGAAAGGAAAGGAAAGGAAAGGAAAGGAAAGAAGGAAAGGAAAGGAAAAGAGGAAAGGAAAGGAAAGGGAAAGGAAAGGAAAGGAAAGGAAAGGAAAGGAAAGGAAGGAAAGGAAAGGTGTGGAAAGGTGTGGAAAGGAAAGGAAAGGTGTGGAAAGGAAAGGAAAGGCAAGCAAGGCAAGGCAAGGCAAGGCAAGGCAAGGCAAGGCAGGAAAGGTGTGGAAAGGTGTGGAAAGGTGTAGAAAGGAAAGGAAAGGAAAGGAAAGGAAAGGAAAGGAAAGGACAGAAAGGAAAGGAAAGTAAGGAAAGGTGTGGAAAGGTGTGGACAGGTGTGGAAAGGAAAGGAAAGGTGTGGAAAGGAAAGGAAAGGTGTGGAAAGGAAAGGTATGGAAAGGTTGTGGACAGGTGTGGACAGGTGTGGAAAGGTGTGGAAAGGAAAGGAAAGGAACGGAAAGGAAAGGAAAGGAACGGAAAGGAAAGGAAAGGAAAGGAAAGAAAGGAAAGGAAAGGAAAGAAAGGAAAGGAAAGGAAAGGTGTGGAAGGTGTGGAAAGGTGTGGAAAGGAAAGGAAAGGTGTGGAAAGGAAAGGAAAGGAAAGGCAAGCAAGGCAAGCAAGGCAAGGCAAGCAAGGCAAGGAAAGGAAAGGAAAGGTGTGGAAAGGTGTGGAAAGGTGTGGAAAGGTGTGGAAAGGAAAGGAAAGGAAAGGAAAGAAAGGAAAGGAAAGGAAAGGAAAGGAAAGGAAAGGAAAGGAAAGGTGTGAAAGGAAAGGTGTGGAAAGGAAAGGTGTGGAAAGGAAAGGAAAAGGAAAAGGAAAGGAAAGGAAAGGAAAGAAAAGGAAAATAAAAGAAAGGAAAGGAAAGGGTGGAAAGGTGTGGAAAGGTGTGGAAAGGTGTGGAAAGGAAGGAAAGGTGTGGAAAGGTGTGGAAAGGTGTGGAAAGGAAAGGAAAGGAAAGGAAAGGAAAGGAAAGGAAAGGAAAGGAAAGGAAAGGAAAGGAAAGGAAAGGAAAGGAAAGGAAAGGAAAGGAAAGGAAAGGAAAGGTGGAAGGAAGGAAGGTGTGGAAAGGAAGGTGTGGAAAGGTGTGGAAAGGTGTGGAAAGGTGTGGAAAGGTGTGGAAGGTGTGGAAAGGAAAGGAAAGGAAAGGAAAGGAAAGGAAAGGAAATTGTGGAAAGGAAAGGAAAGGAGAGGTGTGGAAAGGAAAGGTATGGAAAGGTGTGGAAAGGAAAGGTATGGAAAGGTGTGGAAAGGTGTGGAAAGGTGTGGAAAGGTGTGGAAGGAAAGGAAAGGAAAGGAAAGGAAAGGAAAGGAAAGGAAAGGAAAGGAAAGGAAAGGAAAGGAAAGGAAAGGAAAGGAAAGGAAAGGAGGTGGAAGGAAAGGAAAGGCAAGGCAAGGCAAGGCAAGGCAAGGCAAGGCAGGCAAGGCAAGGAAAGGTGTGGAAAGGTGTGGAAAGGTGTAGAAAGGAAAGGAAAGGAAAGGAAAGGAAAGGAAAGGAAAGGAAAGGAAAGGAAAGGAAGGAAAGGAAAGGTATGGAAGGTGTGGAAAGGTGTGGACAGGTGTGGAAAGTGTGGAAAGGAAAGGAAAGGTGTGGAAAGGAAAGGAAAGGTGTGGAAAGGAAAGGTATGGAAAGGTGTGGACAGGTGTGGACAGGTGTGGAAAGGTGTGGAGAGGAAAGGAAAGGAAAGGAAAGGAAAGGAAAGGAAAGGAAAGGAAAGGAAGAAAGGAAAGGAAAGGAAAGGAAAGGTGTGGAAAGGTGTGGAAAGGTGTGGAAAGGAAAGGAAAGGTGTGGAAAGGAAAGGAAAGGAAAGAAAGAAAGGCAAGGCAAGGCAAGGCAAGGCAAGCAAGGAAAGGAAAGGAAAGGTGTGGAAAGGTGTGGAAAGGTGTGGAAGGTGTGGAAAGTTGTGGAAAGGTGTGGAAAGGAAAGGAAAGGAAAGGAAAGGAAAGGAAGGAAAGGAAAGGAAAGGAAAGGTGTGGAAAGGAAAGGTGTGGAAAGGAAAGGTGTGGAAAGGAAAGGTGTGGAAAGGAAAGGAAAGGAAAGGAAAGGAAAGGAAAGGAAAGGAAAGGAAAGGAAAGGAAAGGAAAGGAAAGGAAAGGAAAGGTGTGGAAAGGTGTGGAAAGGTGTGGAAAGGAAAGGAAAGGTGTGGAAAGGTGTGGAAGGTGTGGAAGAAAGGAAAGAGGAAAGGAAGGAAAGGAAAGGAAAGGAAAGAAAGGAAAGGAAAGGAAGGAAAGAAAGGTGTGGAAAGGAAAGGTGTGGAAAGGAAAGGAAAGGAACGGAAAGGTGTGGAAAGGAAAGGAAAGGTGTGGAAAGGAAAGGAAAGGTGTGGAAAGGAAAGGCTGTGAAAGGAAAGGAAAGGAAGGAAAGGAAAGGAAAGGAAAGGAAAGGAAAGGAAAGGAAAGGAAAGGAAAGGAAAGGAAAGGAAAGGAAGGAAAGAAAGGAAAGGTGTGGAAAGGTGTGGAAAGGTGTGGAAAGGAAAGGTGTGTAAAGGAAAAGGATAAGGTGTGGAAAGGAAGGAAGGTGTGGAAGGAAAGTTGTGGAAAGGAAGGTGTGAAATGAAAGGAAAGGTGTGGAAATGAAAGGAAAGGTGTGGAAAGGTGTGAAAGGTGGGAAAGTTGTGGAAAGTTGTGGAAAGGTATGGAAAGGTGTGGAAAGGTGTGGAAAGGTGTGGAAAGGTGTGGAAATGTGTGAAAGGAAAGGAAAGGAAAGGAAAGGAAAGGAAAGGAAAGGAAAGGAAAGGAAAGGAAAGGAAAGGAAAGGAAAGGAAAGGAAAGGAAGGAAAGGAAAGGAAAAGAAAGGTGGGAAAGGTGTGAAGGTGTGGAAAGTGTGGAAAGGTATGGAAAGGTGTGGAAAGGTGTGGAAAA
>CM072317.1:14535284-14582784 GCA_036873955.1 Mergus octosetaceus
ACTCATAAGGCTCGGTATAATGCTGCATGATGACTGAAATTGGCATTTTACAAAGAAAGGAGGAGGCAGCAAGTGGTCTACACTTAAATAATCCACTTCAAAACGAGAGAAGAACAACGCAAAGAAGTCAATCGGATCTGTCACACTACTTGCAGTTTCCCCCCCCCCCCCCAGGATGGTTTCCCCTCCCTCCCGCCCGCCCCCCGTCCCCCCCGAAATCTGACCATGTATTCAGAAACGCCTCACTGCACACTATTTAGGCTACACACATAGGTAACACTTTTAATCGGGTCGTTAAATCACAGCCACTTTGATTCATGTTATGCTTCGGATGATATAAACATTGGAAGGCACAGTGGTAACATTGTAGCATTCTAACCTTGTACCTCTGAAAATCCCAGAAAAAGGGTCAAACCAGAGCAACGTCACCATGCGAGCGGCTCGCCTCGCCGGGCTGGGTAACGCTGCCCGTCGTATCTACGCACGACGTGACTTTTTTTTTTCAGTCCCGTGTTCCCAAAAAGACCGAAGAAACAACTCTCTACTTATTTATGAATGAGAAGCAACGTCAGGGTCAGCGTTTCGTTCCTGCACTACCCCTCCAGAGACAGAGTTGGCACTACAGGTTACAATAACAAAAACAGGGGAGAGAGGGACAGAAATAAGACAAAAAAATCCTTATTTACAGTAAAATCTTCTTTTTAAAAAAGTTAATCAGTACTATTTTTTTACAGGAGCAAAAAAGTCTGAAACAAATGAACAAAAGCTTACCATATTCACTAAATTTTTAATATATATTTATATATATATTTATATATATATATTTGTCATAGGTCTATAAGATCCATCTGTTCCTCCTACCCTAAGGAATGGCTAATGTCATCACTTCAGTTTTCATTAGGACGTTTGCTGGTTTTGTAAATATCTGGGCAGCAAAGCTTCCCTTTTAATATCCAGTAAGTATAAACACTAGCTGTCTAGCACACCAACAAAAACGCTCATTTTTTTCTTCAGAAGTACACTTTTTCATTATTGCAAGTTTACAATTTTTAAATTAAATATTTTTTTTTTTCAGACTTACAAATTAATTATATTTTTTTTTTTTTTCCAAAAGAAGTTTAGGCACAAATGCATTGTCCCACAGTGTGGAGAAGATTGCCATTCAGTCTCTAGGCTGTGCACTTACAGCTCGTAACATACTGCGTTAGACATTCTGAATGATATGTTAAAGAGAGTCGTCCCTCAAGTTGCACTTTTTGTTTGTTTTTTTTTCTTGTTTTTAATAATTCGGGAATGCTGAAATCTCTTGCGTCTGTGATTCTTAACTACTCAGACTTGTCTTATATTACAAAAAAGGGGTTAAGGAGAAGTGTTTATGTGGGTTTAAGATAATACAGCTGTTAAGGAAGTGGTCTCTTGTTTAAATGAAGAAATGTGGCAACTTGGACCTGCGAAAGAAGTAAAAAAAAAAACCACATCAGTCAAGGATAGATGAATACGCATCACTATATCCTCTCTAAACAGAGGATCTGAACGTGGCTTTGGCCATCAAGCCTGCTGGCAGGATGACCTGATAGCCAGTTTATAAAGGGTGCCCCTCGCCCACCTGCCCACCCCCAGCAGCCCAGGGGACTCTCTGTGCCTGACCTCCCCTTGGCCGGGTGTTTGGAGGGCACCTGGGCACTGCTGCAAACAAAACTTGCCTTTTTTTTTTACATCTGTCCCATGTGATTGGAGGCATCTCCCATCCCAGGGTGGGGTCCTGCCAGGGAAAGTGGAGGAGGATCCGAAGAGACTTTCTCTTCTTCCCTTCTTTTCAGACAGGCTGCTTTAGGATTCAGGTTTCTTTCTGTGGAATGGAAGCAAAACATGATTTGAAACATTCAGGTTTTTATATCAGGCTGGCTTTGACGTTGCACGTGCGTTTAAAACAATTCTCAGTGACTCGGTAAAGTCAGGCTGCAGGAATTGAGGGGGCTGAAGCGGATGATGCAGCCCCGTCAGGTCAAGTGCCGGGATGCAGGCAGTGCAACTCGGTACACAATCGCTGCAAATCCCTTCGTGTTTGGGCTTTGCGAAGGAGCGGCCAAGCTTAATATTGAATTTGGAGCTTGCTGAAGAATGTAAAATGCACCGAGACTGCCGAGGATCGCCGCCAACGTCTGCGGTGCCAGAGCCACAGGCGAACACAAGCGCCCCACGGCGACTCTGGGTGCTTTGTGGTGCTCAGCGGTCCCTGGGGGCCGTGTCCTGTCCCCTGTGTGTCACCGGGTGCCCCTGGGCAGCCGTCCCCAAACTTGGGCGGCACTCACCTCTGACTTGCTGCTCTAAGCTGAGGATGACAGCCACAGCCTGGTGCAAAATCAGGAGCTTCGTCTGGGGCTTGTCGCTCTTCAGGTGGAGTTGCACCATCCGGCCCAACTCCTTGAACGCCTCGTTGATGTCGCGCACGCGCAGGCGCTCCCGAGCGTTGTTGGCCATTCGCCTCTCCTTTTCTCGCTCGGCTTTCTGCTCGGGTGTCAGGTCCTCGTCGTCGTTATTGCTGGGAGACAAAAAGGAACACCTCATTTTCTAATGGCGTGGGCAACAAGCAGGGTAAAAAGATTTTAAACAGCATTTGGCCAAAACCAGGGCTACAAATCAGTCAAACACCTTATAAGATATTGAAATTTGCTGTTCCTCTTCCAGCAAACCTGGGCAAAATTCAGTCCCCTTAAATTTTACACTGAGTAAAGTTTGTTATCAACCTCTACATTCTGCAGGGAAGACACTTTAGAGAATTTAGAGATTTTTTTGAGAGATTTTTTTTCAATAATGTATTTTCTCACGCTCGATACCTCAGCTTTTTAAGTCGTGACAAATGTTGAGAGCCCTTTTTATATTTGAGAGACACTTTATATATTTGAGAGACACTTCTTATATTTCTGTGACTTTCTTCTGTGCCAAATGTAAGACTTGAGATCTACTCAGCTCACGTTATAGAGCACGTGGCCCCTCAACAGACAGTCTCCGGGTGACCCAGACAAGGACCGGAGAGAAGGTCAAAGCAGAAACACCGAAATATAAAGAAGCTACGGCATGACTGTCCTTCAGAAAAAAACTTTCTCCGCTATCAGCAGCGATGGTGGCGGGGGCAGGCAGCCCACCAGTCACTGAGCAGAGCCTGGGCACAGAAATGCCTGCGGGCAAACGGCCACGGGAGGAATTGCTGGCTGCAGAGAGCCCCACGGTGAACTTGTGCATCATTTCTGCAACAAAACGGCTTTCCAGCCAGATGAAATAATGATTTTAAATTGAAAACACATCAACTGGTGAGTCACTGCCACTATGTAATTTGAATTGGTTATGCAAATAGAGTAATAAATTTCCAGCGGCCCTAACAACACGGATTTAGATATATAACTAAATATCGGGAGTAACCTTTTAGAGCTGCAAGCATGTTAAAAGCAAAAATGTTAGCCTACAAAAGCATCAAAGCACGTATAAATATGCATAAGCGACGGTGTAATTGTTGAATTAACAGGGACTACAACCACCTTACAGCAGCATCAAGGTCCTTTCTTCTTACCATGTTGGAAATGGACATGAAAGCCTCACTTATGGTTACTTCAACACATTTATTCGGAGAGAATCTCAAGTGTCATATGTTTTCTCCAGTCATAAGAGATGTGAATGCGACTAACAGTTTAAAAATCAGTGTGTGCAGGCTTGAGAGGTCAGAATTTCGGTGCTCTCTCTGTGGCAAAATGTCTGCTCAGATGTTTCTTACCTTGTCTCAGCCTTTACACAGACAAGCAGACACGGAAGGAGAAAAGGCAGTAAGACATGGCCACTCGCAATCATTAAAAAAATCCCCTAAATAAAACAGAATTTCAGCCTTATTTGCAATTTGGCTGGGTAGTTTGGGACTCAAGTGGTGATAAAGAGTGTCTGCACTCCTGAGCTGTACCTCAGGTGTGCTGAGATGCAGGTGAGACAAGGGAAATTTAGGATAAATGGGACAGCTGTGGCCTGTCCTTTGTTAGGTGGTTCGTGTTTGCTGTGCCCATAAACATTGCTCAGGCTCACCATGGCCACGAGCTCCCAAATGATACAATACAGCTAGGATTTAAGTAATGCTTCCCAAAAACATATAAATAATGTGCAGAACAAGCCTTGTCCCACCAGCAGTCCCGATACACTCCTGCCTTTCCTAAGCATCTCAGCCTCGAAGGAGGAGAGAATCCTCCTGCCCTTCCCATCTTCCAGAAACTACAGGAGGGCCAGATCCTCATCTGTTGTAACAGCGCCACCAAATCCTCCAGTTCAACCTAGACAACTCCAGAGGTTTGCAGAAATTGAGGACATGGTATGACGGATTTATTTGAAAGGTAAAAACAAAGAACACGGTTTGTTAGTTCAGATGCAGGTGTGCTCGACTTTCAGGCTCGTTTTTAACAAGATGCCAATCCATGCTGTATTCCCGCTTGCAAGCAAGGGCAGAGAGGAACAGCAGTATAATTAATGCATTTTAGCAAAATATAATTTCTTTAGAGATTGTGGAGAACTTGGTCGGGGTCCAAATTTGTGAATTGTTCAAATTTGAGGAAGTCCTGGAGTACCAGTACCAGAAGTGTGCTCAGTACTGCCAGAACAGCCGTTCTGTTCCACTTAGGCTGTGGTTTTACCTGCCAGGAAAAAACCTCATAGTTTCCTCCTGTGCTGTTCACTTCATCAAAATCCAGTAAAGGAATTAAATGAAGCGACACTATTATATACTGTTACCTAGATCTTGACCTAGTAATTGATTTGATATCCTTCTTGTCATCCTCTAGTTTCTTGTCCTCAGAAGATTTTGTGTCCTGGAGGTTTTCGTCTCCCTCATCGTCGGATTTGATTTCGGAGCTCCCTGAAGAGACGCTCTGCCCTTGCAGTCCAGCTGGCATGCCTGGGAGAAAACACACGGAGGAGCTGTCAAACACTGCTTACGCAAACATCGGAGCGATCTGGGGCCAAATCCTCTGTCCCTGCTGCCCAGTGAAGGGCGACCCGCGTGTGCAGCCCCAGATAACTGGCACTGAGCGAAGCGTGAAGGCCCTAAAACAAGTTTCAGTGATGGCTCTGAGGTCTTGTTCTGCTCCTCAGCCTTCAGGAATAGTTCACTGATGCCTAGCTGCAGCTCCCTTTCTTCAATCACTCCCTAGGTTTTCCCTCATCTTAAAAAAAATAAAAATCTTTAATATGTCATTCCTCCCCAAATACACAAAGTATCTCTGCTGCAATGAATGAGCAAAGGCCTTGTAAGCCACCACAACAGAAATTTTGGACTCTTCCAGACTTCAGCTGGCAGCTTAGCAGCCTCTAGGAACAACGACAAAGCCCAGCTGTCCTAAGACGGGTTCGCTTTGCTCCGAGTCTGCTTTGCAGCAACCCTGCAGGTGTGCACGAGGCTGATGACAGCGCGGCACCTCGTGCGAGCCAAGGACAGGCACTCTGCTGATGTCCTCCCCGCGGCCGGAATCGTAAACTTGGTGGAAATTCAGACTTTCACCTTAAATTCGCATCTTTTTGCTGTGCCCCCCGCAACCTTGAAGGTCCCCTTCCAACCCCAATCACTCTGCGATGTGCGGGACCGAGGTGTGGGGTCTGATCCCTGTGTCATGGGGCTGCTGCCGGCGGTACTCACCCCTGTAGGGGTCCTGGGGCGGGTTCAGGTCCGGGGATGTGGCCGACTGCACGGGCAGCTGGGGCACCGGCACCTGGTTTGGCACGAGCGAGTGGCTGCCGCGGAGGCTCACCCCGTCCTCGCGGTGGGCACCGACCTGGAGACAGAGGAGAAAGGGGTGGTGAGAGGAGGCGACAGCCCGCAATGGGACCATGGGGGCTGTGACCCTACAGCCTTGGGGTCCTGCTGCCGCCCTAGGGTGCTGTTGGGAGGCTGGGTGCCTCGCCAGAGGGCGCCGTGAGCCCGCAGAGCCGAAGCCCGGCCGGGCGTGCAGGCGGCCGAGCGGCTCAGGCAGGTAAAACGTCAAACCGTCTCCCGGGGTGCCGTAGCCGAGCGCGCCGCTTGGCGCCCATCTGTCTTCTATCATGTCCGCCAACAGATCTGACAATTATCTTAATGCCCATATGCTTAATTGCGGGCTTCGCAATTCCCCCATTGCTGGCGGGAAATCCTGCAGGAATTGCGAGTTGGCATCCCGCTTCGCGTTTCGGGGCCGGGCTTGGCGGGCCTGCCATTTCTCCCCGTCCCGAAGAGCCCGGTGAAGGCTCTGACAGCGGGGGCCGGGCAGCCGGGACCAAATGAGCCCGATTTCATGAAGCACCGAGCCCCAAAGCCGAAGGGGCAGCGGGTCTGACTCCGGGTAATGCCCCCGTGAAGGTTTTATTAAACACTCCGGCAGTGCCATCAGCGGGGCTGACAGCGCGCTGGGAATCCATCCACTCCTCCCACCTGCCTCAATCGAGGAGGCTGAGGAGAAGAGCCAACGAGCAAAACTGTCAGAAAAAGCTAGAAAAAAGCCAGGAAAGGGCAACGTTGGAGCTGCGAGTGGCACCGTTTGTACCCTGTGTCCAGAGCTACAGGCAGGAAAATTTTCTACACGCTCCGGTCTTACTCAGGTGTGCGCCTCCCGTAACAGCGGTGTGAAAGGGGTTTCCGTGGCTGATGAACCCAGCAGCCAGCTGTAAATCTCTCTTTATTCTCCCTACGTGAAGTGCTCGGGCAGATAAAAAAAGATGGAGGAATGTTTCTAATCAGACTTACAAGATAATATGGGATAATTGTTAACAGCGAGTCGAGACCGCAGTAGGAAAGATAAAAGGGAATCCTGCCAAGGGGAACTTGAGAAAATCTTTTACTACTAGACGAAATGCAAATAACCGAAAGCAAGTGTAAAAGAGCACAGACAAAAACTCTCTCCTCGTTGAGACGCTGTAATTTTAAAAACATGAGGTGCTAAGGAAGGACTGGGACCGGCGTTATTCGGTTTGAAGGAAGAAAGATTTGTTAAGAGGGTGTGCTTGGGGGTCTGCGCTTCTCCTTCCTTAAATCTGGAATGATTGAACACGATACAGTCCGAATAGCATCTTTTTGAGGAGAAAAAGTGCTTTTCCCATCCGCTCTGACACAAAAGTATTAGTGGCACGGGCTGTGCCCCTCTGCTGGGCCTGACCTGGGGCCACCAGGTCTACCCAGGGGGTCGGCCCTGCCTTCGGTGTCCCCACGGGGTGCGGGGGTCTCGCCCAGGTGACCCCCAGCAGCCCCCTCCCATCTAAATTCTTCTGGGACTGTACAAAAGACGAAAACCATTTCATTCAGAGGTCGACAAAGAAACACATGACAGCATTTCTGCTGGGAGAACAACCACCGGCCTTCAAACAGCGCTCCGGAGAGCGACTGGAAGCTGTAAAGCCGCTCTGACAGCCGCGATGTCTCGCTGCGGATCCCTCCCTTTTCCTGCAAGCCTCTCTGGGCTCCAGCCACGCTCTGTGCAGACAGACAGACAGACAGACAGAGCGACCCGCAGCCTGCCAGCACCCCATCCTGCTCCTGCTCCTGCCCCGGAGCCGCCCGCCTCCTCCTGTGGACCACGGCCACCGCGGGACTCCGCGAGATGCCTCGAGCTGGGTGGTCCAGCTTGAAGTGAGACAGCCTGGATATCTTGATTCCTGGCCTGGCTGCTGGGAGACGACCTCTTATTTATCACACCAAGAAGCAGAAGCAGCAATCACGATGGAAGGCTACCAGGACGGACGGTTTTTTAACTCAGCTGTTGACTTCAGAGGCTAAATTAGGTGCCACGAAGTCACCATCGCTCTACCGCTGATGTATCGACACAGTTTTGTTCATGTTTTTTAAAATAGTTCTGATTAAAATAAAAAAGAAACTCAATTTTTTCCTCCTTTAGGTTCTCAGGAGATCTAGAAGGTAACCGTGAGCGTCATGTCTCACATCTGACCGATACGAACTATCCCTCCTTTTCTTCTCCTTTACCACCTCCAATGGGGTCAGTCTCACTTGTTGAGGTTTGTTGCCTTTTTGTCTTGCAAACTGGCAAATTTCGGGCTTGCTTAGGGAGCAAGCCCACCCTATCACCTTATACTAAAGCCCAGCCTTACACTAAGCCCACCCTCACACTAAAGAAAACCCACTTCTTTTCCTCTGTGACTTAGTTCAAGCACATTTTCCCCTCTCCGAGTGGGAGACGAGGTTTCTGCTGAGATACAGGATCAACCTTCAGGCTGTAGCGCTCGTCTCACTGCAGTCCTTCCTGTGCCGCAGCAGAGGGGGGTGCTTTGCTCCAAAATATTCGTGCCTCCTACCTCCACAGCTACAAAAACACCACGGAACTGCCTTTCCATGGAGTATTCTCCCGGATACTTTATTCCTACAATTTCGGTCGCTCACAGTCACATCGTTATCCATAAGGGATGTGGTTTTTGAGATCCATCAGCTACAACTCTACCATGTCAGACCTCAGGGGCCGAAAGCAGCCAGGTCCATGCGTTTTGGGGACACACAATTGCTGCCTTTCCCGTTCCCCCTCCGCAGCCGGTTTGTCTGTTGTCCAAGCACCAGCCTTGCCCCGAGGTGGAGCACAGATACGCATCGTTCCCCCCAGCCCAGGAGTGCAGACCTATAAATAATACTTATCTTTGGAGAATCAAGCTCGCTTTGAAGTCTTATTAATATTTGATTCCTTTCCATCTCCTTAAACAGCCCCTACTGCACCACTCAGCAGATCGGAGTGGAAATAAGACACAAAGCAAAACAAACAGCGAAGCCAGAACCGCGCACGGGAGGTACAAACGGGCCGTGCTGTTGATGTGCAGATCTCTGCCCGCGCCTCCTCTTTGAAATCCTGACCTCACACACGTGCAGGTACCGTGTGCATGCTCGGAGATGAAGTAGGTAGCTCAGCCTAAGGGAAAAGAACATGAGAAACCTCGGTCTTGCGGGTCTTTTGGGGCTATGAAGGTCAAAAAGGATTCTGGAAGACAAAGAAATGTAAGTAGGGAGAAGGCTGATCCCACAGGTGGGGGTACGTGAGGATGAAAATCATCCCAAGGGACTTTCCAAGGCCTCGTTGGAGGCACTCACATACCAGGCTGACAGACACGGCAGGAAAAGCTGGCCAGAACGATGTCTGCATTCACGCTTGATTTGTCTTTTCCAGCATTTTGCAACTCTTCAGGCGCTGGAAGAAGGCTAGAGCTCGTCTCCTTTTAACTCCTGCTTTCCTTTTTATGCATGGTGAAAGACACTCAGCACAAACGCCAGGTTTTTCTGGTTGCACAGGTCTGTGCGCATTTCATATTACCTGCGCTATCTCCATCTCCATCGCAGATGGGAAGCTCTTAAAAAATGCTTGGAAATCCACTCTGGAGCACTCAGCATCTCGTGATAGAGCTGTGTAGCAGTAGTTAGAGCGGATGAACAGCATGACACTGGGATTTTCAGACGCATATTCCACGAGGAGCATGAAAAGAGGAATTTTGTCTCTCCGGGTGATGCCCCCAGAGCCGGCACTGCTCCTCTGTTCCCTCGGCTGTGAACACACCGTGCGGCTGTGCCTCCTGAAAGCGGAGGGGCTGGAGGCACTTGTGGGCTCACCTGTGAATGTCAGGCAAATTGGGAAGATCCTCGGGTTTTGGGAAACCTACAGAGAAGATGCGATGTGCCTGGATGGTCACCCGACATGCCCCAAAGTGCTGCATCCGCCTGTGAATTATTTGAGTTACCTCTCTCTATCTTCGTCCTGTGTACGAAGATGGAAACTTTGATCCCCCAGAGCCAGAAAAGCCACCATTTGACCCAGAATCCAGAAAACTGGCCATACAAATGCTTCTTTTATTGCTCGCAGATGGGCATTTGAAGTTTGGGAACCGTAAGGAGCAGGCACAAGCTGTAAAAAACGGGGCAAGGTTTCCTATTAGGAGCCCTGCACCCCCGATCCTTACGGTTAACCCTTGTCGTGCTGAGCTTCGCGCAAGGATGAACTTTCTGAGCACGGTGGCACAAAAGGAAGAGCAATCACCTGCTGGCAGATGCTTCTGAGCGAGGGACGGCTCCTAAGCAGCTCCTGTAACGAAGGGACGCGGCGAGCAGCGGGCTTTGTACTTTTCCAACTGATGACCCCGTGTTATCCAATTAGATAAATAAAAACACGCGGCAGCAAAGTTGGAAGGTGAGGCATGTTAACATGTGTTCAATATTGTCAGAATTTATAAGGCTGACGGAAAGCAGATTTGTGCAAAGCCCTTCGAAACCCCCAGCGCTATATTAAAAAGGGAACGGCGCAGGGCACGCCGACACAAATGGCCTCTCACTGTATGTGTGTATTATTGGGCCAAATTATTCCCTCTTATTTAACTGCATCGCAGCCTTTCATCTCCACGCTATACAATAATAGCTTCCATATGACCGGTGGCTCAGCTATAAATAAGATCAAAAGCAAAAAGAAAGGATTTAATAAAAAAAAAAAAAAAAGACATTAGGAGTGGCATTAAATCAGGAAAACAGCAAAGTTCAATTTTTTTTTTTTTTTTTTTTCCTCCAGAAAAAAAGAAAAAAACCAAAACCTTGCAGCTCTCGGAGCCGTTTGGGGGCTGCTCTGGCAGCCAGGCTCCCCAGGCCGTGCCCAGGAGCGCCGGTCTCCCACACGATGGGAGAAAATTGAAGTTTTTTAAGGGAATCCGAGTGGGTCTCAGCCTATTATGGAGGGAAGCGGCTCGCCGTGGCCATCGGAGTGAAGTCGCTGAAATAATCCGCAGCGATTTCTTTCCACCAGAGGTGATTGTTCATTGAAACGCCGGCTAAAGCTGGTGATAGAAAGGGGCCTGGAGTACAGGATTAAGAATATTACCTCTTCTTCATCGACCTGCCGGGGCGAGGGAGAGGAGGAAAGCAGGCTGCGAGCGACTCGCCGAGCTCGGGGCACTTTGGGAAGCACATCCCACAGTGGGAACGAGGAGAAACCCAGGGCCGGAGCGTGGACGAGCCCCGAATAACGGGGTTTGAACAATGAGCTTAATTAGCTGCCGGGGAATGAATGAAGCCCTTGTGTCCAGGGCGGCGTTTTCCAGAAGGAGGTGTCGCTTCAATATCGGCCGGTGGTTTCTCTCTCCGGGCCAGAACCAACTTTACGGCCTCGAAAACCGCTTCCAAATATGATAGGGAGGCCGTAATTTGCGGGGTGGCAGGAATGGCAGCCAATTAGGCAGAAAACTTCCCTCAAAAACCCTACACTGGTGCCCGTTGTGGCAGATTTTATCCCGGTAAGGTCATTCTGCCCCTTTATTTTATCTTTTTTTTTTTTTTCGACGTACGTGATACCTGTTAGCTAAAAAACATCAGCGAGGCAAAATAAACAACAGATGCGACGGCTACGGCGGCGCTGAGAATGGAGAAGATGAAAAGATAATCAGAAAAAAAGAAAAAAAAAAAACCACCAGCAAAAGCCAGATTTCGCCTTTTAAATACCGCCAAGTTGCTTGCCTCTTTTTGTTTATGTATGAATGACATAACCGAGTTACTTCATGAGCTGCTACTTTAATTCCTAGGGGTGGAAAATTCCGTAAGTTAATTTAATGTGGATGTAAAAAAAATATACACGAGCATGCTCCCTTCCTGTGGGCCCTCATGTGAAGCTCGCAGGCGAGCTGATGGACTTCTAAGCACTGTCTTAAAAAGAATGTGCACCAGTTTGTGTTTTATAATGATTTTAATCAATCCCTTCATGCCCTGCTACAAAAGAAACATGTGTCTGCGAAGATTCCCGTGTAAAAGTTAGCGTTTCGGCGCTGGCTGCTCCAATTTAATTTGAAATGTTCCAATAAAATCCCTCCGATCTGCATAACCCCTGAAATAACAGGAACTACCGAAAAGCCAGGAAATTCGCAGGGAAAGCCGAAAATATCTGCTGAGCTCATGCCCTTGAGAGCTGGAGACGGGCAGCTCCCGCGGAAAGCAACGCAAACTCCGAGCTTTTACCTCCTCGCCACGCGCCTTGTGCCGTAAAAACCATTCCGGGGGCAGAAATATTATGAGAAGCTCGGAAACAAAGCCGACATCACCCGGATTTTTAAGCCGACATCCACAGCCAGTCGATGGCAGCTTCTTTACGGGTGTCCAGGGTTGTTTTCTGCTCGCTTTACCAGCCCGCCGAGCGGGGGCTACCTGCCTTTTAATTGCCACGTTTCCAGGCCCTGCTCGCGTGTGTGCTTCATTTCAACCTCACCCCCAGTCCCAACGGGGCGAGCCGCGGCCATAAAGCTCCGCACACGTGTGTTTGCAGAAGCGGGGCCCTTGTAGGACGGGAAACCTGAACCTGCTTCTCTCCTGCCAGAGGAGAGATCGCCCCTTTCCCTGTGCGCCCCCTCAACCCGACCCACCTCGCCGTGCACCCCCTCTGGGGGTACCGGAGGAGCCCTCCGGGCTGAGCCCATTTGCTCATTTCTAAATAAATGGTGTGGATTAATGTGTGCCACTCGCCGAAGTCCAAGGAGCGCTTAGAAAGGGGCCTGCTCAAAATTAGCAAGTGCTCAAATCCTTACCGGGCTGCTAAAAAAAATTAGGGAGGGAAATAAAGTCAGAGCTCGCTGCAGCAAAGCCAGCAGGACGCTGCTCGCAGCTGCAAATTTGGGCTAATTTCCCCAAAAGTGGAGCACCCCATCCACATATTTTCGGCGGGGGAGCAGCATCTGCCCTACCCCTGCCTCTTTTTTGTCTGGGGAGAGGGTGCAGGGCACGGCAGGGCCGCTGGATCCCAGCCCCAGGCTCCAGTTACTCCGGGGCCAAAGGCAGTGACTGAAGGTGTACGGTGGGCAAGGAGACTTCCACCAGCACATTCTGTACAACTTTCCGGTCCATACCTCCCACTGCTACTTTATTTACTGCAGCTGGCCAGCGTTTTATAGCCTGTTTCATGTATTAAAATTCAAATGTGGAAAACATTACCAGTATCCTCCTTGATTTTTTTTTTTTTTTTTTTTTTTTTTTTTTTTTGGGGAATTTTTTTTCCCCCCTTCGACTTCCTTTTCAGCGTGGAATGTATCAAATGGTCAAAGGCTAACTTCAGCCTGACTCTACTCACAAACTATTTCCTTTGTTCTTCTGGTTTTGCTTCAAAATTCATCCCAGTTTTCCAAAAGAAATTAGCCGGCCTGCCTCCTTCGCACAAGTTACAGTTTCAGACAGTGAGTAATGCTGTTTGGGAGCGCAGCAGACTGGTGTTTTTTCAGGGAACTTGTGCCCGGCTCATTTTTTAGAAGGAGCACTGCCCTCAGAGCACCGTATCTGGGTTCCAGCTCCCCTCAGCTCGCTCGCTGTGCCCACCTATTGATCTTACAGAGGCTTTTGGAGAAACAAGCAGGGGCTCGCCTCCGAAACCACAGCAGCGCGAGCCCCCCCGGCTCCACATTTCCAAGCCAGGACACGTGAATTTCTGCAAAAGCCCCAAATCTGAGCGTATTTTTGAGACGCAGGACACGATCGCTTCCATTTCGCATCGCTGCCCTGTTGTTGTTGTTGTCGTTGTTGTTTGCTTCCATCTAACTTCACCTACATCTGGTAGTTAAGCGAGGAGCACATATTTATGGAACAAACCCTCTCTGAAGTGATGCCCTGGGTGCATGTTGCATCGGTTTAACATATGCAAAGCGAACAAAGCTACAAAAATTAAACTATTTTCTCTTGATTGAGAGCAGATATGCAGAAACAGTTGTAAGTCACAGATCTGGCTTTTAATAAAGCCAGATTTCTTCATTAAAAGCAGTATTGTTTAAACACTGGAGGAAAAAATAGCTTTGTACAAACTCAAATCTTAGATTATATGTATCCCAAGTGTATTTAACATATTACCTGAGGCCAAGCTAAATTACAATCTAGAATTTCCTTTTGTGAATTCGCAGCAACTGCCACAGAGAGCAAAACAATGTCTGGTTCATGCTAATTTTATTGGGGAAGGGGAAAGGAGATGGATTTAACCGAGCTGCTGAAAAAGCATCTTTTTACCTCTCGGAGCCTGTTGCCAGACCATTTTCAGTTAACACTTAACGTTTTCTGGGGGGGGATCTGCAAATGGCACAGGCTCAGTTGTGGCTTTTAATGATATTTCGCTCGTGACAGAGTCACTTCTAGTAATGCTTAATTTCATGAGGAGCAGAGGCTATCACAAAGCCGCCCCAATAAGAAATACATAATAATAATAATAATAAAAACTTATTTTAGTTTCTCAGGTTCCAGCAACTGATGTTACGTTTTAATAACCTGAAACTATTTCATTCAGAGCTGAAAATCTATGGGCTGATATTTAGCTTACAGCAGTGTGTGTGGACAAATATGAAGGGGAGAACTGTTAAAGAGTATTTGGGTAAGAATATCTGGAAATCCCACTTTTCCTCAGAGGGGGAAAGCAGGAGGTGGATGGGTTATTCTGATTTCCACATGAGACAGCAGATCTCAGTCAGCAAGGCCTTGGGCTCCAGGCTGACCCCCAAAATCTTGCCCCTGCGGGTGCTGGGGTGTGCTGGGGGTGCAGAGCCGTCCCCTCTGCTCGGCTGGGCTGCCTGAACAGCCACGGGACGCAGGAATGGCTGCACTGAATAGAGCAGGGCTCTCAGTACCGCTGGGGCTAATTAATTTATAATCACCTAACTGACTATCACGACAGAGCCCGGCACTGGGGGCATCACCAGCGTGCAGCAGCCTGGAGGACGCGGCAATTATCAAATAATTGGCCACCAGAAGAAGCTCCTGCCTTCCCCGAGCACTTGCCTCACGCTCCGGCATCAAAGTTGTTCTTTCTTTTTTTTCTTCTCCTTGTGAAAAAAAAAAAAGGAGGAATACTGTCTGAATCCTGTCAAATCAAACTCTAAATGTTTGCATTTTCCATATGATGTCTAATCCTATTTGGAATGCTTCTGAACATTTGGCCTTGATTACATCTTGGAGCAATGAATTTCACAGGTCATTGTGTGTTGAATAAAAAGTATTTCTTTTTGTCAGGTTCACTGAATGTCCCCTTGTTCTTTAATTATAAGGAAGGATGAATAGAAGAGCTAGATTTACCTTCTCTATGCTATCCATTATTCGACGTACCTCTATTATGTCTCCTCTTATTCATCTCCTTTCTAAACAAAATCACCACAATCTGTTCAATCTCCCTTCACATGAAAATCCTTCCGTGCTTGCAATCACTCTCGCTGTTTGTCACCGAACTTCTCCTAATCCCCCTACACTTTTTTAAGACGGGAAAACCAAAACAGACCAACTCCAGGTAAGGCATAAAAACACATATGTGTGTGTATAAGTCCACACTCGAGATAAATACTGGCATTCCATCAGGCTTGGTGTCCTTTCTCATGTTCCCGTTGAGTTCAGCAGGTCTCATTTATTTATTCATTCATTCATTTATTTATTTTAATGATTCGTGCACACTGGAGAGAAATTTCCAGGCAACCCTCACAGAGGCACATGCTCTCCTCCCAAATTGAATAGAGCCCAAGATGTATATGGTTAATTGAAATTCTTTCTTCTAATCTGCTCGGCCTTACCCTCAGTATGTGGGATGAGACGGGGATCAAGCCTAGTCCTCCCACAATGCCATGGCAGCTAACTGGCCGTGGATCTGTCAAGTCCCTTCCTATTCCCACATATTTTCCCCCAGTCCTAATTAACTTAAATACCTCGAACCATCTGAAAATGCTGCCAGCTGACTCCTCCGTCCTTTCTCCCATTCCGCATGGAGCAAGCAACTCTATTTCGGGAACGAAATTTCGAAGCATAACAAAGTTTGCCCTCTAATCCTGATGAGAATCACACATCTAGCTCGGCTCTGCACAGCTTCCTACAGGACCCTTGGTTTGTCATTAACATCCGCTGAGTGACTTTAAGATGTCTGCGGACCCGAACGCGTGGCGTTAGATGGTTTTCCTCAGTATACTTTAAAAAAAAAAGAGATTGAGGAGACACGATTTTCCTTCCCATGAAAGGAAGGTAGCTGCCAGATATTTCCTTTTCCAAGTGCAAGGCGTTTGCCCTGACGACATAAGGGTGTACTTAAGGCCCCGTGGAAGTGGAAATCCCAACAGCACACCACAGAACGGGTCAGAGGCTTTTGTCAGGGTGACCCACGGACCTGACACTACGCATTATGGCAGCAGGGATGGAGCTGGGACTCAGTAACACAAACAAGAGCCAGCAGCACGAGGAAGGAGCAGGCTGCTGAGCAGTGACCACTCGATGCTACAGAGGGGCCACTTAATCCAGAGTGAAACTGAAGCCACACTGAGTGTGAACAGCTCAGACTCAGACTTGGAGCCACTTTCTCTCCCTGGATTTAAGCACAAGTGTAACACAAAGCCAGGATTAGCTCCTGATCTCTGAGCCTTCTCCAGCCCTGCCTGCCTTGCCTTAAAATCTGCCCCCAGCTTCCCGAACACGAAATGCAATGCTCCCGAAATCTTAACAGCATGAAAGGAAAGGCATTTCCAGACCGGTGTGGGGCAGTGGCTTTACATAGTGCAGGCTGGGCACAAAAAGCCAATTTATAAACCCCAAGGTTTCACACCTCCACCCGCCGCTCCACGTCAGGAGGGGCAAGGCAAATGGCGGCCGTGCAGGGGGCCCGCAGCCACCTCACACACACACATTAAGCAGCCCTCACGCCCCCTCGTCCTTCCCCCCGGGCCCGTTTTCTGTCAGATCTTACCATGAGCGAGTGCCGGTTGGCGGAGAGCAGGCCGGTGCCGTAGCCGGAGCCCAGGCCCGCCATGGCGCCGTTGTGCGAGGGCCCTATCAAGCCGTGCATGTCGGCGTGGCCGCCCGGCATGGCGGTGGCGGGCCCCACGGCGTGGTTGCGCAGCACGTGGATGGCGTCGTCCAGCCTCTCCAGGCGGTCCTCGATCCGGCTTTGCTGTGGGCGTGCGAGAAAGAAAAGCGAGAGCAGTGTCAGCAGCCGCGGGGCCCCGCAGCGGCGGAGGCGGGCGCAGGGCTGGGCGCGGGGGGCAACGGGGGGCACGGTCACCCGCAGCCAGGCCTGCCTTCTCAACCCCTTTTCTCCTTTTTTTTTCGCTTTTCACACTTTTATTTATTTATTTTATATATATATATTTATCTTTTTTTTTTTTTTTACAGGAGTGGTTTTGTTTCCTTAGGGACACGTTTCAAATAGCGTTGTGGGGAAGGAGCGAGCATGGGTAACACGAGTGCAGCTTTGATTTTCATGGGCAAAACAGGTTCAATGATTCCTCATGAACATAATCATTACAGTACATATGTTGCCCTCTACGTTCTTTGAAAAGTTTTAGTGATACTTTAAAAAAAAAATAATAATAAAAAAAAAAAGAAGTAGGAGTAAAGGAACAAATATCCCACTAATTTGAGTCAATCTCTAACCGGGATTTTCCTCCCCCCATCTAGGCACAGGATCACACACGAGGAGACACTACCAGGCCACACAGTCCCTCACACTGCTTGGGTTTTTCCCCTATAGGTACGCACCCTGGATCCCTTTCCACCTCTGGTGCCAGCAGCAGAAAGCACTCGACTTGGCCGGTACACCCAATGGGCATGGTACTGGTGTTGGTGCTGGGGATGAAGGTGCACCCTGGTGGCCACCAGGTCTGTGAAACCCAACCACCTCCCTCTGCCCCAGGAGCCTCCACCTCTCCTCCCTGCTTCTCCAACCACCCCAAACGCCAGCTATGGCACCGGGGAGCTCCTTAAAGCAACCTGGCTGCTGCTGTCCTGAGTTACTTCCTTCCACTGTCGTCTTTCTGCTCAGCCAAAACAACTCCAAGAAATATTTCCACTCAAGGAATAGGAGAGGAGCTCAGCAGGACAGTCCCAGAGTTCTGCGGAGCTTCAGCTGCGAAAATAGACACAGCTCTACGGATCTTATGGATCTATGGATCTTATGGATCTCTTAAGCAAATCTCCTAACCGACCCACTGCCTTCCAAAAGCCAAGGTAACTGAAAAACCTCCAGAAGACAGATAGCTTAGAAAACACCACAGTCAATCACGGGAAGGATTTCCATGCTCGGGCAGAAAAAATAGCCCCTGCTAACTCCTGAACCTGGAAATTTTCCAGTGAAATCCACAGGACTGCCGCATCCCCCAGCACTAGGTGGGTTAGAACTGTACTATTGGGAATTACCTGCTTTCTCTTTTTTAAGGACACTTTAAAACTTTAGCACCATTGATTTTACACCCAACAATACGTCAGGCATCTCGCACCGACCACTGGAACCTTCTAGACTTGCAGTTGAGACCAACAACCAGCTGCTAAGGTTCAGACAGAGGGTATCGGGTTCTTTAAAGTTCTCCTCTGTCCTAATGTGTGACTTAATCTTTCCATTAAAAAAGATAACAAATCGTATTGATATCCTTTTAATCCTATCTGTCAGATGAACATTTATCACCAGCTCAGCCCCTAACTCTTCCCCTCAAGCTCAGCCCTTCATGTTCTCCCGGTGAGACCATTGCTGCCACGCTGGCCGCTCTCACTTCCCAGCTCCACGGGACTGACGGACAGTGACCACGCTCTGTCCCGCTTTCTATTTCTCTTCAATACATGCCACCTGCCTCTTCACCGTTCCCTCTTTTTGTATGCACTGTTCCCTTTTCGGGGTGTTTCAGTACTGCATCCCCTGCCGTGCAAGCAAGCAGGAGGTCCTGTCCAGCTGCAGCCCCAACCAGCCTATGAGAGCTAGAGCACGGGGCACCCTGCTGCGAATTTAGGGGTGGCAAAATCAAGTCCGAGGGCATAGCAGTTGCTAACGAAATGAAAACCTGTGTGAGAAGAATGGATGAGAAATGGAAAGAACAGCAAGTAAAATACTGAGGCAGAGGAGGTCACTAATCAAAACATACCAAAGAGTGTAAGGGACCTTCATAATTGGGAGATGATGACGCTTGACCTCCATTTCTAGACCAAACAGCTGTGCCTGCTAATAGTAAAATTGGAATTACCATTAGAACTATGCAAACAAAAATGTCTTTCAAACTTTTTGGACAGTTTTGTAGACATGTAAATGCCGTATTTCCAGATAGACTATAGAGCAGACATATGGAGACCTTCCAAAATACACACGGGTGGAAAAAAAAAAAAAGGTATTTTGTAGCAAAGCACGTAGATGCAGGCCACAAAGTTCCCCCAGGCTGCTTCTCCACATAGAGGGCTGCATTGATTCCGCAGCTGTACGAGCGGCTGCAGGAGAAGGAAACGTCTCGCTGGGGAAAGGAGAAGCAGCACTTCCATGCGGTGCTGCGGGCAGCTGGGCCTCTGCGCGAGCCCCGGCACATACTAGCCCATTATCCTAACCTCACTTCGAGCCGGAGTCCGTGCCACTGATTACGTCATTCCATCATCAAATTTGCAAAATCTTAAAAAAAAAAGAAAATCAGTAAAAGCACCGCACACAACATGCTATTATAGTCTGATAAGGTCGCCACTCTCCTCGGCCAGATTATTTGGTTTGGGAGGTTCGGAATGCCAAAGGTCTAACCAAAAAAAAAAAAAAAAAAAAAATCTGGTTTGCATCCACTGCTCTACATCTGTTCCTGTTGCAGGAATAAAAGGTCTCCTCGTCTCCAGCAATGCTTTCTAAAAAAAAAAATGCCCTTGCAAAAGAAGCAAAGCAGACATGGGGAAAAGAAGTTTTTTTCAAGTATTTTTTTTCCAACAGCGTTTATATATAGCACAACGCTTAGACCATTTATAAAGTTCTTTCTTTTCAATGAGTCATCTTCTGAACGATCTTATAAAATGGGCTTAAGAGTTTGAGATGGAAATATTAGGATTTTAATCTTAATGTCTACGTTGAATGGCACTTGCTTGGACTAAGATAGGCCAGGGTGGAACTCATGGCACGTTTTTTTAAGGCTCTGACAGCACAGATTTTTTTTTTCTCATAAAAGTAAAAATTATGTCAGTTCTAATTAAAACTTAAATCTTCCCCTTTTCTGGTCCCCATGGAGCTTTTATTTGAGATTTTGCTACCGCACTGAATGGAGCAATGACCAGCAATCTTTACTTTCAAAATCATTTTTAACTAGCCCTTGATATCCTTGAGGGAAAGTGTCTCGCATGCTAAACACTTTCAGTTCTTATTTAAATGCATTTGTACTCCTTATTTCTCTTTATTTTGACACTTGGTTCTTTCTATTTATTCACTAAAACTTGCAGGAAGCAAGGCAGCCCAAATTAGCACAATATTTTTCCTTTTGGTTCGGACCCTTTCATGGGGAACAATGGCAACGCCTCGCTAGGAGAAATGCGGCTCACAGTGCCGGGGTGTCGCTTAACACCTCGGGGGTGATTTCAGGCCAAAAAAAAAAGGGCAGAAAAGGGTTTTCTGAAGCCCCAAGGCTGCGACAGGGCAGGCAGTCCTGCCAGGGGTGGTTTTGAGGGAGGAAGGGGCTTTTGCTGACTGAACTGTACCCCGATGTTAATGCTCCTTCAGAGCAGGTGAGTGGGATGGAGGTGGACGTGGTGTCTTCCGACCCCTCCTCATGGACCTCCGCCTCCAGAGGCCGGGCCATCACCTAGCTCCCTTCTCCTTCCTTTAGACACTGCCATCTAACACGAGCTTCCCTACCACCTCTCCTTCCCCAGAGGTGCCATCACTGCAGGGACAGGTTAGGCCCAGGCCTCTGAGGCGGCGGCGCCATTTTAAAGCAGCACGGGAGGTGCCTGCTGTGGTGCTTGTGCCCCATGGAGAAGGAGCACAACTCTCACCAGCACTACCCCACACAGCCTCGGCTGCCTTTTAGGATGGCCTGAACACGAGGCAGGGCCCATACAGAAAGGGGACTGGAGGCTGCTGGTGATAAAGACCTCGTCACAAAGACAGGGTGGAAAGCCAAGAGGTCTTCTCCAAGGCGTTAGCGTGAGTGCATGGGAGGAGAAGCCTACTGCTCTAGCCAAAAAGTCTCAGGGTTTATGAAATCTGAATTATATTCAGATAAATATTTAAAACTCCCGATGCTCATGAGAACTACCCTGGGCCTCTGGATCTTTTCAAGCTTAGGCTTTTATTAATATGAGTGGGTTTAGTTAAAATATGTCAGCTTTATAAACAGCGTATAAAATAAATCAATGGGATTCGTGGGGGCTCGGTTTGTCCAGAGACACGTTTTATGGATCAAACTCCAGCCAGCATTTGCTTTAGCCCCAGGAGGGGATGGGGGAATGTCCAAGGAGATGCTCTTGGCCCCGGGGCGAGGCTGCCACGGGGGCACGGCCATGGCACGGGACAGGCTCCGTGCACAAGGCACCGGCCACAAGACCCCGAGGGCACTGCTGGAAATTCAATAAGGATGCATAAAAGTCCTGCTTTACTGCACAGGCATCCACCTAGGAGCTGCCACGACCTTCTCTCTGCGCTGGCACTGCAGCATTTGGGAAAACTCTGCTCGTCTCTGGGGGACCACCGGCCACCTGCGTGTGCTGCACGTGGGTAAAGCACTGGCCCGGTGCTGCTGGCTGGATGCACGTCGCACACCCAGTACCGTAGGAGCTCATTTAGGCATCTCCTACCAAAAATACGTTGAAACGTTCAGTAAAATAGAATTGTAACAACAATACCTGAGAGAGAAGGGGGAGAACCAACAGGAGTTGAAGGATTTGATGAAAAGCTGTTGTTGGTGTGATCTGGAGAATAGATCTTTAAAAGATGATACAGAATTAATCTAAAGCCATCACAAACTGATGCAGAAAGAAATATGGAATTCTTATGCATTCAGTTCATTTAAATGAAAGCAGGACAGGTTAAAAAGCCTCTTATTCAAATATTAATATTTCTATAAAGACAAAACTGTATTAGATGCAGGAAGCTAGACAACAGACCCCGTTTGATGGGAACAGACACTAGCCAATTAAGCGATGGTTTCTGATTGTCACACAGATCTGCCACGGTCGATGTACACATTTTCATTGTATAGACTACTTTACGAATTGACTGTCATTGACAGGCCTTCAAGCAAGCCTGAAAATTGCTTTTTTGTTCTGCTGAAATCCCTTAACGGCCAAAATAAAGCAAAGGGCACGGAGCACGTCGCCCTGGCACAGCGGGGAATCTGCAGCAGCAAACTCCAGCTACTCGGCCGCTGCTCCAGCGAGAAAGCCCCTGCCTGCCCCGTGCCCGGCGAGGGTGCCACCGCCCCGCGGTGTCCCTGGGGCCACGCACCGCTCGCCATCCGTGCCATTGGTCAGGGCACCACTTCAAAGTGGATTCTGTACTGTATCAGTTAGTTCAGGCAATCTTGGAGTCTGACTTTTCGTCTTTTCAATGAAGCATCGAAGAATATGCGAGAAAAAAAATTAACTCTCATGAGAACTCAATGGAACCCACTCTGCCCAGAAAATAACTATCGTGGTCCTTATTAACAGTCAGTCCGTGCCAACAATTACCAAACACCGAGGCACGGCAGCGTTTCCTTCTGCTCGAGCTGGAAAACTGCCGTGCCCCGGTTACCCCGGTAAGAGCTGGTAACTCCTGACTTTAACAGCAACCACGGCAACTGAATAGGTGGAAACTGCCGTGAAAAAGAGAAAATCTGAAGGCAAAGGAAATTGAGAGCGAATCCTGTTTGCAGATCGCTCGGTAGCACAGAAGTAATCCTGCTGCCGATTTCTGTTCAGACCTCCCTTGCCCGAGTAAATGACATGTGAGACAGACTGAAAGACACAGCTCATTGTCACCCAGTGAATGGGAACAGGCCAAGCTTTCCACTCTTTCCATTTCTAGTCTAGCATAAAATTAATTCTAGGACTTTGTAAACACTGTTTTGCACTGATAATATCTCAGTTGGCAGTGACTCCCAGTGGGTGACCTCTGAGACCAGGTCTCTCCTCTTTGCTGCTCATCTTCTCAAACTCCAGGCGTCCAATTCTGATTAAAGCTCACACTTTGCAAATGGTAAACGTGTATTCCAAAGTAAATATTTCCTTACAGAGGCAAGTGCTTTCCCCAGCGCATCACCAGTCTGCGAGCTGCCTGCCGCCCCACTTCCTCTGTTTGCTGAAAAACAAAAGACTCAATGTAAAAACAGACAGAAAGACATCATCCGTTTCTATTCCTGGTCCACTTACTCATAATTTAATTGCATTTTAATGCTAATTACATCAAATTAATCTTTAATTGCCATTAATTTGTTTGCTAAGGTAGATATCAAACACATTCACGCTGCATTTTTTCAGATAAAACATAAACTCGAGATGTTGCTTTTATAAAAAATGCATCGAGTATTTGACAGTGCTGGGCCATATGGCTTTATTTTCCTAAATAAAAGGTTACTCATCGAAGATGCTCAAAGGCATGGACACTGTGCAAGTTCCTAACGCTAAAGACCGGGCTCCGGACCGGCTGCCTGCCCTCCATCGCGTGCTCAGCCTCGGTGCCTGTGCTCTGGGCTCTTCGACCTTAGCTCCAGCAAGGCTTTTCTCTCCCAAAACTTAGACGTCAGGGCAATGTTCCACATCGAAACCATCAGGAGCTACCATATTACAAAGGCGGCAGAGACAAACTCCCCAGAGCCGGGGATGCCAGAATTCAGTCTGCCAGTGGAGCCTAATTTCTCTCTTCTGCGTCTGTACCGCGAGCCAGGCATTAATTACACGATCGCTTACTGCTCCTCCACGCAGCCCCAGCCTCGCTCGGCGCACGGGAAGGACAAAGTGCTGGTAATAAGCAGCTACCCGGGGTTTTGTTTGCTCCCCATTCACTCGGTGACCCTAGTCCTTTGTATACGTTTCAAAGCATGTTTTAAAGGCGTTATTAATTTCCACAGACTTCTCCAAAGCGCTCCTTCTGACTGTACTTAAAACGCCGCGCGAACCTTTAATTACATGATTTTTTTTTTTTTTTTTTTTACCATCTCTCAAGTGATAGGATTGCACCTTTCAGAGAAGCAATTGAGGGGAAGAAAAATCGTGGCGTAACCGTCCACCAATTCCTCACCCTCGAGTGGTAGGACTGAAACGTCTCCGTTCACGGGGGAAATTGCAGGCAAGAAAAATGAGGGCGGAAAGTTCCACCAGCTTCAGCATCTCTGTGGCCATTTATAAAGGAAAAGCACCGCTCTGAGTGACTGCTGGGCGTGATCAATACTCCTGCTTTGGGCCCCGCAGACCGCGAGTCAGGCGAAGAGAAAATGAGAAGCAAGCAGCCAGTCACCACCCATGGAAAGGCCAGGCTGGTATCTGGCATCCCAATTAATGCCACCCTTCAAGCTTTGTGTTTTGTAACTCCTGAGTGACCGATTCTGCAACTTTTTTACTAAAGGGATGCACTTCTGTGTGTATATTATCCTTTTTGGGCCATTACAAGGAAAATAACCGTCCCCTCCTGCTGCACTGTGCTGTTCGAAGATCAGGGCATGGGAAGAAGTGCTGGATCCTTCCTACAGCTCTCCGATTTGGGCTCGTTGAGAAACTACAGCTGAATGTCACTAGCAGCTGAAGGTACCTGGCCCAGTGCTCACAGCTGATGAGATCTGCCTGTGGATGCTGCAACTCCACGGGGGTTGGGAAATCTGCAGGGAAATCTGGCTTTTGGGGACGTTTGCACCCTGGGCCAGGTGTTACGGATCCTCCACCCTGCCTAAGCCCAAATGTAATGCCTACACATTTAATTTGACTGCATACAACCCTGTTTCAGCACTTCTCCTACAACAAAATCATCTAAAGAAGCCCCGAGGATGATGTGTCCCTACCTCTTTCACCTCTTTTCCATAAACTTACACATTGAATTCTTATTTACACTTTTAATTTTCACTATTGTACACTTGGCAATATGCTTATATGGCAGTGATAGCCTATTTGTAATTTCATCTCAGTTTGAAATCAGCTATCAAGATAGCTAAAGTTTTAGGATTTACTCCGCCGAGCTGCCAGGGAAAGTATGAAGTTATTACAGCTCCAAATGCTAACACAGAAACGTGAAAGCGCACCAGCAAGAATACATGGCCTCGGTTAGAGATCCAACTCATCAAGCTAATTTAATGTTGTAAATCACAACCTACAGGTTTTGCAACCAGGCAGATGTCCAGAAATCCAGTTACTTCGCTCTAAAGTGAACTGTGAATCGAAATGTAAATCATGCCTTGTTTTTTTCCTTTTTCTAAGCGACCCTAACTGCATTATTCTAAAATTAAGTCCTCCATTTGTCTGTCTGAAGGCTGCTTGCTCCTAATGAGATGAGCTGTACCGCTCCTGCGGGAGAAGGGAAGCGCAGGGACTGCAGCCCTGCTCCAGCGCGAGCTGGGCCACCTCGCCTCTTAGCTGCTGTCAAAAACAAAGGAATTCCTCAGATATACCAAATATTTGGCTTTTCCTCAAAGACTTCACGGATACTTTGATGGAGAAAATGGGCAAAGGAAGGTAGCCGAGGAACCTTCTGTGGGGAAGACCAAGCTGGACATAACCAGAGGTCTTGTAGAAATCTTCATCTCCCCAAAATACCCAGGGTTGTTTAAATAGAGCTAACCTTTAGGTGTATAAAAAAGGTGTAACATAGCTAACCTAACTTGTAGGTGTTTATTTTTTACTGCTTTACGCAGAAATTATGGTTTTTAGTCATTCTGGTAATAAAAGAGACATGACTGGAATCTGTAAGTGATTAAGAAAACTCCACATTTGAAGGAATAACAGAAAAAATAATAATAATTAAGAAGAGCAAGCACTGTCCACTGCAAGAGCCCAACTGTTTCAGAGGCAACAGCCCCAAACGTCATCCCGGGACGTGGAACTAAGCAGAGAAAATGGATGTCGAGTGTATGAGAGAAGTAACACCCAGCGCTGCTTTACGCAGCGGATGGCTACGGGATATAACCAAGGGTTTCTATTAATATCTCCCAGTTGTTGGCCCGTCCTTTTAGCTTCACGGAAACGCTATTTAAATGCAGCCGCCGACGCCGTGGGGGCCGAGCTGACAGCTTCGGCTTGCACAACGTGGGGCACGTTGAAATAACTGGGATGCTTCCCTCGGCTCCACACTGCTGGTGCCCCGAGCAGCACACTGAATGGAAGAAAATTCCTAGGAAAAAGCCAGGAAGTGTATTTGGATGGGGCCAAAAATACCTTAAAAGAACTATTTTCATGGCTTGGAAGCTAATATTGAAGCACTTTCTCAAGCTCCTCAGATGATGATGCAATAGCAGGATGTAAGAGGGAAAAAAAAAAAGGTCCCAGAAGAAATGCTGAACTGATTATTTTCATCAGCTTCATCCACGGGATGGATGGTGTTTTAAAAGGGATTAGTCAGAAAAATTGGCTCCGACCGAGGTGTCAATGTAAAGGCTTTAAAATGAATCAATGAAAAGAAAAAGAAAGAAGAATGAAATGACATTGCTAAGAGCTCTCAAGCAACTCAAAGACAAATTTCCCTAACTTTTACTGCAGATTAAAACTTGGACTGACCTAGCGCTGGAGCGAAGGAGGTGCAGAACATCACAGCAATACTGAAAGCAAAGTTCTGTGAGTTCAAAGAGCCCCCAGACATCAAATCTGACTTCCCCATGAGAAAAAAACACCAAAGAACAATATATGAATGGGTAAATACACAACATTGCAAAGCCAAGAGTTTTCGGGGGGGAAGCCACGTCGAAGGTAGCTCGGGAACGGGACTGCACGGCAGGACTTGAGCTGTCACCGTTCCTTGGGGGCTATTCCCCCACTCAGCGAACTCTTCATGTACCGAAGGCAGCGTGAAAGGCTGCAGCCTTTGATGGACCGGTTCCAACGACGCTGCAGAGCGCGTTTCTTGTTATCCTTCATCTCCTAAAACTTTCTCAGCATGTTTCTGCGAGGAGCAGTTCTGCGCTGGAAGGCGAGCGGACAGGATGATGGAGTACAGCCTCTTCCCATCTTTCTGGTGGGACTCGGATTGTAAATCTTAAGCTTACTGAATAAACTTCCAGGGATCCGTATCTCCACGAGGGGAATTATATCGAGCAAAGTATCTAGTGTAACAGATAGGCTGCAGCCTTCCCGGAGAGGATTTCACCTGATTTTTTATAGGATCAACTCCAGCACAAACTCAGGCTGTTCTGATGGAATGGAGCTTTCTGAGAGGGCTGGAAATGATGTGTCTATGTAAAGAGGAGTGGAAAAACTTGCACCATCTTGGCATTCACAGCTGATGATCTTCCCAAATCATGGGGAACTGACATTGCTGGGTCGAAGTCACATCCTTCTTAGGCTGCGCGACCGCTCGCCACCCTCGTGTAACTGGAAGCTTGGCGTTCTTGTAAAATAGACAGCGCGGTATGATGTGACTGCTCGAGTAATAAAATTACTGTGAAACCAGTGCCTCAAGGGGAAATGCACTTAATGTTTCTCCTGGAAAAGCTGCATGTCACAGTGCATAATGTCATGCAAACAACATGTCATTAGGACTGAAAGCAGCGCGCAGGATTAATGCGGGCATCAGATGGCTACGACGGAGCGCCTTCAGCATACGCTCGGCGAGCCTCGCTCAGTAACTGGTTGCCGAAACGTTGCACTGCTTCAGACCTTTGAAAATGAGAGCCAACGCTTTGCATAACATTACCCACTGCTTTCCATCGATGCCATCGTGCAGCCTCGTGGAAGAACCTGGGTCCCAGGGCACCCAGGGGAAGGCCAGCATGCACGCAGCCTTCAGGGCACGTTCACCTTGCTCTTCTGGCTTTTCTTCTCAGGAGAGGAATCCAGATGAAAGTCTGGAGGAATTTTTTTACACGGGCACTGAATAATTTTTTTATTCAGGCACTGAGGCACATGGGCAGGAGACGGGATTCTCACTCCTGCCCGCTCGCGCCCCTCTGCGAAATCTTCTTCTGTTATCTGTAAGGCGCCTGCATCGCGGCTGTGAAATGGCGGAATGAAGTTTGCCTCTATTAGGCCTCTTTTGAGGGCGAAAATGAGAGTGATTTCTGCGTGTCGCGCCCACAGAAGCAGCAAATACGTTGTAAAGGAAGAACTCTCAATGGAATGGCAAGATTGAGCGCAGAAACAATACCCTGAAACAGGATCCCTTTTTCTCAGACAGTGACAAATTAAGAAGAGACTGTATTTAGTTTTTGCTTTGTTCAGAGACCTTGAAAAATATGATGTCCATGTGTTAATGGTTGAACCCACCCTCCATTCTTGCTGCATTAGTCCTGCTCCCCGTCATTCAATACAGAATCATGTGTGTAATCCGAAACATGTGTCCAGCGATGTGTTCCCTATTTACCAATTATTTCATTAGCTTTATTTGTTCTTTGAGATACAGGCAAAGCACTATTTATTTTTTTTTTTTTTAGTTCCTGTATTGAAGCCTGACCCGGTATTTGCCAACTATTTAGGAAAGTACACAAATGCACGCTCTTTGATTTGCAGAGCGATGTCAGCGGGGGCTGTCCTCGCTGCAGGGACACGCTGCCACCTCCACGTCCCCCACACCGCAGGGAAATGGGGAAAACACCCAAGGGGATGGGATACACCGCTGGGATACACAAGGTGCATCGCAAGGTGCTCCCAAGGTGCTGCAGGCAAGTAGATCACTAAGGACAGCAAAACCAGGCTTCAAAACCAGCCAGAGCAGGCAGCGGGGGTACCATACCATCTTCCACACCGTTTTTGAAGCAAACACTTGGCTGCAATTCTCATTTCACCAAAAAAAAAGCGTTCAGATCTATGCGCAAAGGAGGGCGAGGTCATTTAGGATGTGTTTATTGCCATGAACATCCTGCTAGCTCCCTGAGCCTCCTGAACTCGCTATCTTTGATTTGGGCTCTCTGGCACTAGCACAGCGCCCTGGAGAAGAAAACAGAGGCAGGAGAGAGCGGGGAAGCCCCGGGCAGCAGCCGCAGCGCCCGCCCGCACTCACCCATGATGCTGTCGGTCCCGTTGGCCGGCGGCGTGCACGACGAGGCGCTGTAATGATTCGTGCCGCTGCGGTGGAAGGTGGACATCGGAGGAAGACTGGAGTTGATGTCTGCTGAGGAGTGTGATGGGTAGCTCTGTGTCGAAGAGGAGGCAAAAAAAAAAGGAAGTATTTTAAATATTTTCAATATTTTAAGTACCGAGAACACAAAGGGCAGCAGGCTGCTCGTGTTGCTCCAATTTTAGGTGCTGCTGTGCTTCAGCCAACCAAGAAAAGCCACGAGGCTATGGGAGGAGGGTGTTTTTCTACCTAAACTTGACAGCTTTTGGAGAAGAGGCAGCACATCCCTATCTGCCATGCATAAATATCCACAGAGGAGGGGATGTAACTGCTGGTGAAACTCCGTTTCCTTTGGCTTCTCAGGGGAAGACATCCAACCGCGATCGCTAAATATTTCAGGAGAAACGTGGGATCTGGATATAGCCTAGCCAGGACCTGTTCCCTGTACTCACAGCATCTTGAAAATCACTGATGTGTCTGAGAAAATAAGAATTAATAACAGCTTTTCTATCTTCTTTTTGCAGTTTCCCTGCAGGTCACCGAGAAATTAAGGATATTTGCAGGGAATTGAACTGAAACCATCCCAAATTTCCTCCCTGGGCTTTTCTTAGAAGATTTTTTCTTAGAAGATTGGAAGATTTGGCCCGTCCAGATGCCCAGAATGGATGATTACTAGGAGCTTTGCCAGCACTGAGCACCTACAACTCAGACTGGCATCAGTGAGAGCTGGGTCCTCCCTGTCTCTGAAATTTAGGAAAAATAAGAATATCTATTTAAAAAAAACACACATTTTGGGGACTATAGGTGGAATATCTATTCTCATTTTACACTGTAGAAATATTCTAAGTCTTCATAACCCCCCAACGTGTTACAAAAGCAAGAAATTCAGAATCAAGGAAGACTTAAAAGAAACGCAAGAATGTTTGCAGACTTGCCCAGCCAAGGTACTCGGCTCTCTGACCTGAATCCCGAGCTGGTAGCATGGAAAAGCTACCTAATTCTGATGGATGAACACCGGTGTAGATACCAAATTAGATGAAATTGGGTTTTAAAAGTTATGCTCCATTTTTGTAATAGATGCCTGTCACTTCAGAGCAACATTAAGTTTGCTTAGTGCCTTAATTATGCTTTTGAGAAGGACATGATTAAGCAGTTTTTGAGGCAATCCCTTTTGCTTTTGACTTCCTATTAATTTTGCATGGCAGCGTGCTACCCTCATTAAATGTGAGTCTTTAATGATTTGTTTTGCAAATTCATTTTCAGTTTGTAACAGTGAAGTTTGTTTCTCCTTATTCCTAAAGTGATGTTTCTCCTAGGCACAGACTTCTCCCCTAGAACCAGTGCTCTCTGCTCTTCCTTGTTAATGGTCTTCAGGAGTGAAAAGCACAGGTATAGATCGAAAAAACGTAATGTTTCGTGCGTTTTGAGGAAAAAGGGCTTCACTTCAGCAGCCTGTTCATTTGTTTATCTCCTCCTTTACTTAAAAACACGAGCAAAACGAAGGGCTGGATTGATGCAACCCAGCGTCGTTTCTACATATCCAATTCAGCCGTGATATTAGGAGAATATCCACTAAGCTGCACTCAAATCAGATTTAATTCCAATTTTGTTCTATTCCAATACAATAGATGGAATCAGTCCCAGCAACTTCCTCGTGTGAGAGATCAGGATGTACCGGAGAAAATGAGAAAAAATCCCTTTTTGAAAACAGCAAATGACTGCTGGATGGCTACCTGTGACCGGCAAAGGACGGCGCCTGCCAGAAATCAAAGGCCAGGCCGCTTTGCCTCGCCGTGTGGGCTCAGCACCAGCCCACGCAGTGGCTTTTTTTGCTCTTTTCTCTTCCCAGTTGCACCAGGAGGGCTTGGGATGGGTGAAGGAGCTGTGACCCATCAGGCCTGGCGGTGGAAACGGGTACGGCACAGGCTGGGAAAACCGTGCAAGGGAACTAATCGCCAAGACGATGCCTTGGCAGAAATGTGCTGCCCACCCTGGTCCCCCCGGCCCCGTGTCCCTGTCCCTTACCAAGCGGTCGTGGGGGTGCAGGCTGCAGTAGCTGCTGGACTGGGGGAGGTGGGAAGAGTTGCCCAGCATGCCCCCGTAGCCGGGCTGGTTCATCCCGCTGGAGGAGCTCCACGGGTCGCTGCTGTGATGGCCATCTGCAAGAGAGAGGAGGACACGGATGTGGATGTCCCAAGGTTGCAAATCCTCCGAACCACCCCCCGGTTTGTCCTGCTGCAGGCTCGAAAGCATCAGATCACCTATAACCAACCCCATCAGGCAGAAATCCAGACTATGAACTGAAACACTCAGAAGTCTGCGCAATCAGGATGGGCTAACGAGCTTTGGAGAAGCCTCAGCTCGATAAATGCCGAGATACGTCCCAATCTCTGAATGTTTCCACACCCAAAAAGCTGTCGGAGTTGTTTTGTTGCTTACAAAAAGGGGGCTCCCCAAATTTTATCCGAGGGGAGAGCAAGCCGCACGTTTGGCCTTTAGCTCACCGTGCTGAAATGGAATTACAATAACGCAACGAAAATTATTTTCCACTGGAAGAACGCCAAAGCCTTAAAAAAATAATAATAAAAAGAAAAAGATAACTTTTCCCTAACGAGCAGCAGACCTCAAAGACAGGCATGTGGGCTGGAGGAGCTGCCTGCTCTTTCAAACTCCAGGAGTTGGTCTAATAAAAAATGATGATGTCTCACCTACAACCCTGCCTTCTTTCTACACTTCAAACACCCAGGCAACGGCGGCACTTCCAGCATCACCTTCCCCTCGCTGTTTGAACAGTCACTTAACGGAGATTTATGTCTTCCATGCAAATCGGGGAGAAGGTATCACTTAAAAAGGCAGAATGGCTCAGCACTACAAAGGGTAAATATTTGATGGCACTAGAACCCTATTAACCTCCAGCTTTTATAACCCAGGAGGAGCTTCCCGGTGCTCTCTAGGCAGGATTTGTTGATGCTGAAGCCAAAAGCACCATTTTCTTTTCAGCCACTGCCCGTCCTTGCCAGCTCAGGAGCTGGTTTGGATGAAGATCTCTGCACCAAAGGAGGTGACAAAAGGGACAGTGCTGCTGACGTCCTCGTCCCTCCCATCCTCATTGTCCACCAAGGGACCCCCAGGGATGGGAAGAGTCCCAGCAGAAGCCTGGAGACACTGAGCAGCACCCAGCAACTTCAGCTGGGTCCCGTTTTCCACCCACAAAATAAAAAATCGTCTCTTTTTCGACTCATAAGCGATTTTTTTCATGGGTGGAAACTGGGCAGTATATACAGAGGCAGCAAAACCCAACCCCATGCCCTGCAAGTACTTCAGCCCAGCGGTCCTACTGAAGCAAACAGATTAACTTGTCCTCTACACAGCCCATCTTGCCAAACTCTACGGATTTTATTTATGAAGTTATGCAGAAATTCATCGAACTTCAAGAAACTCAGAGATAAGGAGCTGGCGAGTTATTCACCACGCTGCTTCGCTGCGGGGTCAGAGCGAGATGTTCAGAGGCACAATGGCCAGACCAAGACCTCCAGGTCTTCATTTTCATGGTAATGCTACAGGCCACGGGATGATACGCCAGTGGGGCCCGACGATACGCGAGCCAAAATGCAAACAGAGCAAATATATGCAAAACAGCTCGCCTTTTGAAAGCTGCCTCTTACCTTGCATGAAGAAGGAGCTAGGAAAAGTGCTGGCTGCTGGTTTTGAGGATGGATAACCTGGTGAATCCCTATTGTAGTCGGCAGTGCTTGCTGACGGGGCATAAACCTACGGAAAAAAAAGACTAATTTAGTGTGCCTTTAGCAGGAAGCAGGAAAGAAATATTGAGTTTTTACCTTGCTGGGTATAAATCAGTTCGCAACACCACATCATTCTTCTCCGGGAACACAAAACCCTCGGTATATGTGTGACCGGGAAATAAATGTGAAGCTTCAAAAGAAAAACTCCAGCCTGACATTTCCCAGCTTTAAACAAGGATATTTGCAAGGTATTTGTCAAACTCTTTATTTCTGTAAATACAACGAATCAGCAGATGTACATATGTTCTTCCTAGAGCGCCGAGGAGCTTAAAATAAACAAGGGCTTGCAACAATAGCGATTTTCTCATCTGAAAGCCTACGGACTTAGCACGTTGAAAAACAAAGAGGGAAGCAGTGCAAGCCAGCGAAATACTTTATTTCCCAAAAATATATAAAAAAAAAAAAAAGAAAATCGACGTTCAGAAGAGCAGCGTTATCGGGAACGCGGAAAATTGCAAACACATCTTGGGATATTGAATTCCCATGGACGTAGCCCCTTCCAGGGAAGCTTGAAAGGGACTGCTCGAAACCTGGGCTGACACAGGACCACCAACACAGCGTGTGTACACGTCGGGGGGAAAACCCCTCCTTCCCTCGGACTCTGACGGTATTTGTGTGTGCAATAAACTTGGTGCATGTGCCAACAGACTGATTTACTGTCATGTGTTTGTTTGCTAATCCACCGGAGGGGTTCTGCGACTTGCCTTTTATAACATATCTGCTGTGTTCCTTGCTCGTGTCTAGGTCAACCCGGACAGCGTTTAAAAAAAATACAAAATAATAGTAAAATATAAAAAAAAATACAGAATGAAACAACACACAAAAGAAAAGCAGACACACACACACAAAAAGGAAAAGCTGGTGCAGGCTGCTGAGCGTAATTCATTATTTCGAGCGTGGTTTATTCCCTCTCCACCCCCTCTCCCTATAGCTCGTGCTATTCCTCTGCGTTTTGTTCCTGCGCTGGAGGTGCCTCTCTCCAGATGGTCAGGAAGACTGAAGCACTGTCATCTCCTTGATGAAAATGGATACCTTCCTGCCTCCATTTTGAAGCAGGCAGCAGATCACAAAATTGGCAGAGCGCCGACGCCGCCGTTCGCAGGTCACGGCGAACGGGAAGAGAAAAGGCAGCAGCGGAGCGCAGCCGCGCGCCGCGCCCCCCGGCCCGCACCTCGCAGCCGCTGCGGAGGGGATTTCAGGGATCCCCTCGTCCCGAAATTGAGAGAGGGTTTTAGGAAAGGGCAAGCAGAAGGGCTGCGGGATGTCGAGCCGCTCGCTGGCATCCCTCGGGCCCGGCTGCGGCGGTGCCACCCGTGCCCCTGGGTGCAGGCCGGGCCTGAAGGGCTGCCCTGCCCAAAATGTGATCCACACGGGGCAGCGCCAGCAGCAACCCCATACCCGGAGAAACTGGGGCTAAAGTGAGAGTTTTTGGTAAAGCAGAGCCAAACGGCTCAGCCATGGTGGCTCAGGGGCCCCACGGCCAACCCTCCTCAGAAGCCACGGCCCTGACGTGAGGCACCAAGAGCTGCCCACGCACAGGGAGCTGAGGTAGCGCAGAGGCAGCCAAGGCCACAGCCAACTTTCTACTTTTCTGTCAGCGTTCAGCCGGATCCAAGGCACAAGCACAAGAGGGTATGGGTCCCCAAGCCCTAGGGTTGCCCTGTCACCAGCTGTGAGCCCACAGTGCCACCTCTGGTGCTGCTTTCCTCCTAGCACTGCTCTGGCACATGGCTCCCCAGCAGGGGAGCTCGTCCCAAAGGCACCCGAGTGCCCGTTTGGTGGTGAAATCTTGATGGATGGGCATGAAGAAAACGGGCATTATGCTTCGATATACCCGGGGTACAGCAGGGGAGGAAAGCAGCAGAGATCAGCAGCAGGAATGACACCAAAGGCGCTGTGCTGATGCTTTAATCAAACGCTTTTGAGCAAAGCGGCGCGCAGGCTGATGGCAAAGCAGATGTATTACGCTGCCGTGCCTTAAAGAGGCACGATGGTCAGCTTCAAAGCAGCTTCAACTGTGTTTAATCCGCAGCAGTTTTGCTGCCCTGCTCTCCCCCAGTCCATCCAGCAGCCTGGGCCTGTTGCTTTCCCCTTGGGAGGGAAGTCACAGCTTCCCCTAACGGCTGTGCTGCAGCTCACGAGGCAGGCATAAAGTCTGGTGCAGCCTGCTGAGAGAAAGAAGAGTAGTCCAAACGAAGTATTTTCATGTTTTCCAGTTTGAAAAGCCACCTGAGCTTACGGCCCTCCTCCTTTTGGCTCATCAGACCTCAGCAGCGAGGCAGCACGGCCGCAGCTCCCACCTGGGAAAAACAGGAGAGGCGCTGGGCTGAGAAGAGATGGACGAGGAAAACCCTCCTGAATCCCATCCGATCAGGAAAACCCTCCTGAGTCCCTTCTGATTACAGATACACGGAGCTCCTGCTATTTTAAGGGCGACCGCCACCTCTTCATCCTCTCCTGCCCGGCGCTCTCCCTCCCGTGCCCCACGTCACCCACCCTGTAGTGGGGTTCAGAAGTGCTCACTGGCTAAATTCCCGACTAAATTTATTTTTTCTGCTGCTTTATAGTGAAATTTTCACACAGAGCAAGCCGCTGGATTGAAGGAAATTAACTCGTTTTGCTGTGACAGGCTCAGTCAGAAGGAGGAATTTGAGGAGACGCGAGGAAGCGTTTGGAAAGACTCCTGTATTTCCTGCAGAAGTGTCACTCCTTCACCATCAATATTCATTATTTTCAGAGTTTTGTCACCGTGGGATTCTCAAGTTATCATGACTTTGGTTAGGAGCACGCCTGGAAATTCCTCTCGTCCTGAACCGTGCCGAAGTCTCCAGATTTTTTGCCTTTGTATCACCAGGACTGCAGCATTTTCAGCAGGCGATACATGGTGTAGAGTAAATGATTAAAGGGATGAATGACAATTTTCTGACTGAACCATCCCTTTTTGTCATTATTCTGCAAAGCAATGTTTAAAAAAGCCAGTGCATCGTTTTATCCCATCGATAATCTATCCGTAAGCGCTTGCCAGACCATTTTACAGAGGAGCTGTGTCTCCAACCCCAGCTAAACAGACAGAAATCCTCACGAGTAAGCGTTGATAAAGGGACCAACCCAATAACCCGATGCAGGAGAGCGAAAGTTAAACGGGTTAAATTCGTGGCCCTGGTAGAAATGGCAATCTGCTGCCTACGAGAAGAGAGAGGAACGAGATGTGTACAAGAGTGACTTTCTGATTTGACAGAAAGTGCATTAGAGATTTAAAGATGTTAATATTCTTAAAGAGAGCCCGAATTTAGAAAATCACTCTGACTCATGCTGGGAGGTTTGAAGAGATGATGAATAATGATCTGGGAAAAAAACAAGCCCTGCTGTAATGTGACAGGATGACAAAATTATCACATTGTCTCCATTTCTGGGAGCCTGCCTTCGACTTCCAAACACCTTTTTGTCTTTCATTCTCCTGGAAAGCTCGCCGTCCCGGGGACGTGCTTCAGAAATCTCACATTTTCCAGGACTGCTGACCCGGCCGTGCGCTGTTTTCCACCCGTGGTGACATGCTCAGACCTTGGGAATCCAGGGTTCACCAAGCAAAGAGCCTCGGGAATGCCTAAAACACGTCGTAGCATTGCTCGCTTTGGAGTGAAGGGCTCTGGCTGGTGCCAAAGGGCTCGCTGAGGTGCGTCCAAGTACCAGGAGGTGCCTCCAGAAAGCGTGGCCACCTCCCAGGCTCCCCATCGAGCTGCCTGGAGGCACCTGGCTGCTGGTGTTTGGAAACTGAGCTTGAGCAAGGTGAAGAGATCTTCTCCTCCTCTCCTGTCTTGGCTCTGCTCTCCTCCCCTCTCAGGCCTTCAAGCACCCGGACGCAGGGCGCAAAGCTTAAGGTGTAAAACACTGGGTACAGAGAGATCCACTCCGACAGGAACCCGACGGAAGGAAACATCTCCGACGAGAAGAAACTCATCATAAAAGCTCCTCGACGCCAGCACCTGCCCAGGCAGCTCCTCGCAAAACCCCTCGCGCCATCCTCCTCTGGCTTGGTGGCTTGAGGTGACGCTGGGGAGGCTCAAAGCTAAGAGCGAGCCAAGGGCTGACCACAGCCACGTGCTGTGTTGGACAAGAAAGCCTTCTTGGCCACCGGTTGTCCCAGTTTGTCATCCGTGGGGTGCCACCGCTCCCATCTCCTTTACCCGTGAGTTCCAGATCCACACGAGGCCGAAAACGGAGCCGGGACAGGCAGGCGGCGGCACCATCCCCTGCTCGAGCACTTGGAGGGGAAACCCTCTCACCAGCAACACTAAAATTTAAAATCCTCGATAAAAAAAGAAGAAAAAGAAAAGCATTCTGTCCTTTCTCATCACTTCAGGGCCACCCTCCCTGGCTGCCCTCCTCCCAGCCCCGCCACCCGACCGGCGACAGCTCTGCCAGGCCGGGGACGGATCTCCCCAGCTTTTAGCTTTTTACAACGACCCAACGACGCATTAATTTGGGATTTTCAGTCCGTGTGAGGCGCAGATGCCCTTTCCCCGGGCCGACCTGCTGCAGGTTTCCCGCAGAAGGCTGCCGTGGGGCTGGCAGGTCCCTAATTTTGGCCACATGTTGCTGCCGGGGATGCGAGGGAGAGGAAGAGGGAGCGGGGCCGAGGGGGGGAGGCGCGCGCTGATGAAAAGAGCAGCTCCACAAGTGAAGCACATTACCAGCCCGGAGTGGAAAGGGCCGGAAGGAAAACCCACCCACCTCACCCTGCGTTTATTCTATCAACCTGCAATTGCGGCAATCAAAACCAGCTGTCGGCTCTTCCAGATCTTTCTCGCAGGACAAACACGCCAAAGGGCCCGGGGCCCGGCGTTGCCAGCAGCTGGTAATTGAGACCAGATGAGCCCCGGGAACGGCAAAGCACATGCGAGGCGAGCCCCGGCCCCGGGAGAGGTATGAAATTGCAGGTCCCGCTGAGCCGTTAAGTGCACGGTGCAGCGGCAAAAACAAGTGTACGCCAAGCGGGGAGCCACCTGCCCGCGTGCCACCGAGCCCCGGGGGCCACAGGTTGCCCGGGGCTAACGCCGAGGCCGTGCGGTGCCTGGGGGGGGGACGGGTGCAGGTGTGGGGTCGCTCAAGCCCTCGGCACCAGCAGCGGTTGTCCCCGCGGCCCGGTGACCCTCGCGTCCCCTCAACGTTAGCTGCCCCTTTTTTTTTTTCCTTCCCCCTCTTCTTCTCTTCTCCCACCCGATGGGATCCTCTAAGCCCAGAGATCCTGCTCGCTTAAAACGTTTTCCAGATGGGAGCGCTGAATTCCCCACCTCGTCAACGCCCCGAGTTAAAGAAGGGGCAGCGAAACGACAGGCGAAACTGCAACGTGGTGTCAGCCCTGTGGCCATACACGCTCTGAAAAAGCAACAGCAACAGAAAGAGACCTGGAAATTTTCTGGTCAGGCTCGGTTTTGTCTGTCCCACCGCTGGCAGGTCCCTGGGTTCGATCCCGCACGGGGCTCTGGGGTGCTGGATGAGAAGAAGGCAGAGCCACCAAGTGGATCCTCATGAGAAACCAGAGTGGTTTCTACCAGGCATTGGGGAAGGAAAAGGAAGAAAGGCGAGAGGGACAGAAGGTTGTGAGAGTGAGAAGTGAGCAAATATTGCAGAGGAAGTCCCGGGGATGGGGGACAAGAAGATGGGAAGGCAAAGCGGGAAGAAAAATTCGTAGAGAGGGGAATTGAATAAGTTAGGAACATGCCACGGAGATGGGCACAGCCCAGGGGCACAGGGATGGGAGCACGGGAGGATCAGCCCGTGCCGGGGAGGTGGCCACACGAGGCCACCGAGGGCTCCCCAAGCTTCAGCCCCATCCTGGTGGCACCTCCCAGAGCCAAGGCACGGGTGAAGGGAGGCGAGCAGAGCCAGAAGGCGGCTGAGGAAGGAGAAATGAGGAAATGACAGATTGCAGAGCCACCGAATCTGTAAAGGCCGAGGATGAGCTGGGTCTCAGGAGCCAAGGGCCAGAGGTGGCCGCCTTACCTTGAGGTAAGACCAATGAGCAGCCCTTCGAGCGCCCCGGCCGTGGCAGGGCTCGGGGACGGTCCTGAGGCCGCAGAAGTCAGCGGAGAGGAGCAGGAGGCATGGCCAGGAGGGGAAACCAAAATGCAAAAGGGAGAGGGAGTAGGCAGGAAGGGAGGACAAAGCACCAGGGGTGTGACTGGGGAGGAAAGATGTGACAGAGCCGGGGAACGGAGCTGACATCCTGCACTTCCCACAGCCCCGACGCTTGCAGATAGGCAGCGAGGCAGAACCAGACCTCGAAAAATATATATAAAAAAATAAAAAAAGGCAATAAAGAGCGAGTAAGAGCAAAAAAAGTGGGAAAAGAGAAATAAAAGTGATGATGAAAAGAACAAAGGTGCCACTTGGCCAGGCTCCAGGGCGAGTTCTCAGATGTGAATTCTAATTCACATTCAATAGAAGATAGCGAGTTTTTAGGCTTTTTTTTTTTTTTTTTTTAAGTGAAGGACTTCCCAGAAAAGGACCATCTCATGCCTTTTCCCTCTTTTCATGATCTGCTTTCGAACGAACTTCCTTTCCTGCTCTGCTTTTACCGAGAGCCATTTTGTGCTTTTTTTTTTGCCTTCTTTTTCCAATTTTCTGCTTCCAGACACACGCGGAGACGGGGAACACACCAGAGTCTGCTTATATTTTCCTCTTAAATCTCAAGCAAGGGAAGGGTTCGCCACCATCTTTGGCCAACGTTGACCTTGCCCACCATGATCCCATATCTTGGGGCTGACAATCACGAAGCGGATGCTATCCATGTGCCCAAAGAGCTCCAAGAGCCCTCTCGGTTTGGTTGCTCGAAGCACGGGTCCTGAGCCAACCCCGGGGCCCCCGAGCGATGCACCACGAGCGCTGCCCCCTGCAAAAATGCCTTCCTCACCAGGCATGGCGGGGAGATGGGGTGACATCAGCTTCAGGTGCTGAGCCACAAGAAAAACAAGGAGGAAAAGAGAACCGTTTGCTTTGTGTGTCAGCAGAGATGTCAGTCCCCATTAATAAATCTATCCGCTAAATCTACTCTTATTCATGGGGGACATCACCAAGTTAAAGTAAAATAAATTATCTTTAATTAAATGGAATTGTCGTCTTCCTCCTGCTATCATCCCCAATTATTACATCCTAATCAGCCCTTTTGGGAGAAGGCACGAGGGAAGGCTGAAAGGCACATTTACTCTAAACAATTTCTCTCTCTGTCAAGAGATGGAAGTTTTACTTTAATTATTGTTTAGGGCTCCGATTTTTACCCAGGTTTTTTTTAGGAAAGGGACTGAAAGTTTAAACCGCCGTCATTCAAAGCAAGGAAGAAATCTGCTGGTGTCAGAGCGATTTCCTCTTCGGCCCTCCTACGATTTGAAGCCCAGAGCGAGGAGATACGCGAATCCTTCAGGTCGACTTCTTTAGGGTGAGATCCAGTGGGACATTTCCATTCAAAAAGAGATGTTCTGGCTGCAGACAGGAGGTGAGGGCACTCGGAGGGCTACGAAACCCTCCTGGGAGCAGGGCACCGCCACGGGGTGAGTGCCCAGGAGGCTGGAAGGTGCCTGGAGGAAGCGTTGAAGTCTCCTGGGCTGGGCTGCTTCAGCTCAAGCTGTCTCCCGAGCTGTCCTGGAGAAGGTCGGCTTGCCTGTGCTGGAAAAGGCTGCTCTTTTTCAAACAACGACAATTTAACCCCAAATATTTCACAGGATGCGTTATCACCACCTCCTGCACGGTGAACGCCGCGTCCACTGGCCAGAAAGCTCCCGGCACCAAAAAACCCCTCAGCCAAAATTTACCGAGGACACACCAAACGTCCTACAAAGCTCTGCCCGTCCAAAATCACCAGGAGCTGCACTTCAATATTAATCTCCAGGCCCTGTGCTGATTTAAAAACGCATTTCTCCCCCTGCCAACGCTTGCTCGTTGGCCGTGAAGTCCCCAAACGCACCTTGAGCACCCCCTGCCCAGTTACAGGACGAGATAAATTCCAGGTAACAACAAAATGATTCGCTGGGGGGAAAGCAGAGATTGTGACAAGGGCTGGAAAAGGGAAGAAGCGCTCCGTTCCCATTAATTAATGCAACCTTTTTATATATATATATATAAAAAAAAAAAAAAACAAAAAACAACCATGCACTTTTCAGGGTGTAGCACTGTTTTCATTTAACGCTGCTTTGAATTGCCGCCTCCAGAAGTTAAAAAAAAAAAAAAAAAAAAAAAAGGAAAAGAAAGAAACCACAGCTCTCCAAGCCTGCTGACTTCTTATAAAAGAACCAGTTTTAAACTTGTTTACACTACTGGTTCCAAATGAATTCAAGATGGTGGCTAGTTAAAGAAAGGGAGCCCATGCCAAGGGTTTTGATCAAAGGGCTCCCATTCAACAATGTTCAGTTTTAATTGACCACTAATTAAGCTACATTAGTCAAAGAAAAGTCTCTATCACTTCTGAGTGACGAAGAAAAGAATTCCTTTAACCCTGTCCTCGTCCTCCTTCAGCCAGCTCGCGGCAAAGCAGCTTCTCGAGTATCCGCCTTGGAAGCATTTCCAGGATGAAGAGGCCAACAAATCATTTTTTCTTTTGGGTTTTGAGCCGCCAAAAAACCTAAAAAAGAAGAGTCGGAGGAGGGCTGTCGCGTCAGGATCAGATCGATCAGAGGGAGCAAAGAGAGATGCCGACGCGTAGCTCGCTCCGAGCAGCAGGGTCGGGAACGGGAAGGCTGGGAGATGGCACCGGGATGGTTCGAAGGAAGGCCAAAAGTCCTCGATATTCCCATGGACTTCATGGAGAAGTTTGCAGGATGCAGGGAGCAGCTCCCCAGCACCGCAGCCCTCTTTGCTGAGGGCTACACTCGCGGCCTTCGCTGGCATTATATGTTATCCTAACGATTTTTGGCAACAAACCGCTGCCTTTCAGATAATGGAATTTAATGAGGACCATATCTTTTTTCAGCGTTCTGCCACAGGCTCATTAAAATGCACTTGTTTTTGCAACGCAATGGCTCGCTCTCCGAAACCAAAATATGAATGCAAATGGGCGCTGCTAAGTTTAAAGCGGGATTTGCATAACAGGAACCCAACGCGGCGCACGCTGAAAGGGAGCGCGCGACGCAAAACGCCTCTCAGCACCACAATTATTGCAAGGGGGGGGGCAAAAAGAAAAAAAAAAAAAAAAAGATGGGTTGTGCACGCCAGCACGAGCTCGAGGATGAAGTATCTGCTGGTTTGCGACACCGTTATCTCCCGGCGCCCGGTCTCAGCGAGGAAAGGGGGTCTGAAAAGACGGCGCTCGCTGGGCTGATCGGCGAGATAGGTACAAAACGGGATGTACCTACCGCTGGTAGCACTGGGAGATGAGCTTGTTAGCCGAGAGCCACAGGCCAAGCCAAAGGTATTCCTGCTCTCATCAAGCACTCATTAGCCGTGGTCATCAGCATCTCCGAGTAAATATGGTTACGGACCAGCCTTTGTGCTCTGACGCAGCAATATTTCACAAAACGTGCCTCTCCTGCGAGTGGAGAGGAGCCGTGCAGAAAGCCAATTCCTCCCCCGAAGGACACTGCCACCAGTGCTGGGGGGAGCCTGGAAAGCCCCACTTGGGATGCAAAGAGGCAGAGAAGGGGGCAAAGCCGGGGGTTGTGCAACGGCTGTAGGGCTACAGCCGCCAAATCGGGTTTTAAAAATAAAGCTGAGCACTGCCAGGCCTCCTTCTTAGAGCTATCAGGGAGATCAGTCACTCAGAAAGTCACCCCACGATTTATTTCGTGCGTTGTCTGTGAAAAGTTAGACTTGGAGCTACTCAGCCCCGTGGTGGGGGCTTGCCTTAACATCCTACAGCACCCCAGCACCGCCAGCTAACTCGGTGCAAGGCGACTGGGCGCTTTTGGGGCCGCCCACTTTGCTCTGACAAGGAGGAAACCACGTCGTGAAAGCTTACCGTGGTTCTGCAATGAGCCCTAAAGGAACCAAAGTAAAGGTTTCCAGCCTTAAAATGCTCCCACTTTTGTGCTGACAGCGGCAGGAGCCTCAGCAGGCCAAGCGAGCACCCCAACGCCTCCCGTGACGCCACCGCGGGTGGGCACGTGCTGACGAGATCCTGCTCAATGCCAGCGAAGATTCAAAAAAAAAAAACACCAAAAAAAAAAAATACCCCACGGTTCCCTTTTCTGTACACGACAGCTCCACAGGGGCACCCGGTCCCTCCCAGCACCTCAGGGGGTGGCCTGGTGTCACCGAGCACAGGCCCGTAGCCACACCGCCCGCCCCGGTAGCCAAAGCTGAGGCGGGAGCCCCGTCACCACCGTCCCCTCATGGCTTTCAGCTCCTCAACCAGGCCCAGGAACCCCACAGCAGGGCCTGGCAGTGCTCTGAGGGCTTCTTGCGAGCCCCAACTGCTGCCCCACGGCCCTAAAAGCACCTCCATCACCCCTGGGGGCGAACACGGAGCCGCGGGGCACCCCTACGAGCTGCCCTCTCTTGGCTCCGGCAGTGCCAGCGGCCCCTCTCCACGAGACAGATGTGTGCTGGCACCGTGTGTCCCGGGGGACGGCTGGGTTATTTCTCTCCTCTCCACGCTGGGGAGATCGGGGACCATCCCTCACAACCTGCCCTTGATGGTCCTGGAGCTGCGATATGGCAACAGCCCCCGGCGCCTTCCTGAGCTCAGAGCCCCCCCCCCCGACACGTGGTGTTGGGGCGAGAAGGGGCGGGGCAGGGGGGAAAAACAAAATAGCAACGATAAAAAAAAAAAAAAACACACCAAAGTTGTTATTTTTCCTGATAAAAAAGGGAGACGCGGGGTGTATCAGGTGTTCACAAGCACGGGGATTCAAGTCGTTCTGCGACTCCAAATCTGCAATCGCCTCCGAGCCTCAACCAAGCACCACTCCCAAGACATCTCCAGCTTCACCGCGCTGTCTTTGGCTCTTAAACCCTGCCTATCCTGCGTGGGGATGGTGCAAGGTTTCTTTCTCCCTGTTTCTGACAGTTAGAGACTGGGAGAAGCCGGGAGCACGACGACGGCGAGCGCGGAGCCGAGGCAGAGGACGGGCAACCACGAGGCGCCGATGGCAGCGGGCACAGGAGGAGCAGCACTCGGTAAAACTGCATTAAAGCAGCTTCAGCATTACCTAGCCGGGACTTGTGCCTATGGTAACGTTCCCTGCTGCTCATAACCCTCGGGAAAAGAGGCTCAAGACCCTCATCGTGGGACAGGGGCGTCCGTCCCGTGCCCAGCCACATCTGCCTCCCGCAGCAGGTATCGGGGCACACGGCTTCTCGCCGTGCTCGCACCTCTCCTCCACCAGCAGCACGTTTCCGACAGCCTTTCAGGCGAGGACGAGCTCCTGCAAAGCAAAACCACGTCGCTGTGCCCCTTCCACCGCTCCCAACAAGAGCCCGAGGAAGCAGCCCGAGCTGCTCCTCCGCGAGCTGCACTGTGCTAACAGGTGCAGTAAGAATAATACGCTGGGCAATCAACTTTCCTTCCCTCTGATTTGGCAGCTTGGCTTAATAATGCCATTAGGAACGTCAACATTTCGGCAATCTCTATTGAAAAGTCAATAAAATAATGGGGCGCACAACTCAACCTCTTTAATTTTTTAAGTAATACGTCTGATTATTTTAATCGCGTCAGCACTTAGCTGAATGGGCTTAAATATGCATGCTGCATCGATTGGGTTTGTTTTATTCATCAGAAAGCCATTGAGCAATTCGGCATTATTATTATTATTATTATTTTTTTTTTTTTTCTTCCTTCTTTTCTTTCCTCCTTTCAGCTGGCTGCATGCGATGCCACCACCAGGCCCTTCCCGTGCGGCTGCGGGCTGCGTCTTCCGGGAGGAGGGACCGCGCCGGGCACGGATTTCCAGGGCAAAAAGCAATCCAGAGGGGCTCCGAGCGGGGTTTAGCGGCACTGCTTGGCCAGACGCTGCACGGCAAACTCCTCCAGCTGCAATCCGAGGGCCGCTGGGCGAGCAGGGAGCTGCGACAGCAGCCCTGGGGCTTGTTTGCACCGTGCCCACCGCCTGCCCAAGGTCCCTGGTGCTGCCCACAGGGGGATGGAGCTGCTGGGACCCCTCCGTGCCCAAACCCACAGCAGCAGCAGCAGCAGCAGCAGCAGCAGCAGCAGTGCCCTGCTTGCATCCGAGCTGCAGCTCATGTGCTTCTCATTACGGGCTTTGCAGGCGTTGTAAAGAACAATTCGATCCCGCGCACATGGGTTCTCACACCAGCCCCACTCCTGTTCAGACACCTAATAAAGCCCCGCAGGTGCATGAAATTTCCTCCGCCGCAACTTTTTTTTTTTTTTCTCCTTTTAATAATATTAATTTTATAGGCGAAGCTCGGGTCCTCGCCGGGGAAGGAGTTGGAAACTCGGGCACCGAGCTGCACGCCGCAAATTGCGGCCGGGGAGGGGGATTTGTGGCAGGCAGGTTTCGGGCTGAGATGCTGCACGCTGGGGCTGCGTGGGGAAAAACCCCAAAAGCTCTGCCCTAAAAGAACTGGGCACCCAGCAGCACGGCAGGACAAATCCCCAAAGGCTCCAGGGCCGATTCTGCTCCTCCTGCAGCCCACCTGAAAGCCCCCTTGGGCATCCAGGAGGTAGCACCGTGCCAACACCTCCCCAGAAACCAAAACCAAAACTGCATAACGAGCACAGAGCTCCCAAACGAAGAGGCACCGATTTAGAAAGCTTCCCAGAACGAGGCCTGGCCTAAATTAGGTGGATGAAATAATTCCCAGTGAAATCTTGGGGATTTTTGAATGCCAGGAGGAAAGCCGTACGCCAAATCTTGCCAAATCCCCGCTCAGGTGTGGGGGCGCATCCCCCCCCCGTTAAATCCCAAGAGGTTTAAGCAAAACTTTTTCACGAGCCCGAGCGTTTCTGCGCCGTGAAATAAGCACACGAGGGACCGGGAGATGGCTCCTGACGGCCTGACCTCGCCGTGACAGCCTGCCTTACCCCCTCCCTGCCTTTTTTTTTTTTTTTTTAAATAAAAAAAATAATCAAAAAAGCAGCAGGAAGGCAGGGCAGCCCGGGGCAGGCAGCTCGTGCCCCTCTCCTGCCACCATGGCGGCTGCACAACTTCAGGGGCCAGTAAAAAAATAAAAAATAAAAAAATCAAAATCAAATGAGTTCCCCTAGCACTGCGCCGTCAGAAAACGAGAAAGAAAGTGGCTGCAACGCTCCCTTTTCAAAAGAAATTCCCTGTATGAAATCAGCAAATCCCACGTCTCTAAAGTGCCACGGCAATTTTACAGTAAACCGAGTTTAATGCAAACCAGATTGATGCTGAAACAGGAAACAAACAATTCTTCTGCACAATTTCCTGTAGATCAATTGGAAAGGTATTTAAAGACTGCACCAGCTATTAGATCTTTTGTTAACCCCCCCACCACCACCCCCCCCCCGGCCCTGCCCACAAAAAAGCCGCTCGGAGCGCACGCTGGCAGAGGATGTCAACACCAGGCCGTAATTCGCCGTGCCTCCCATCAATCAATAACCGAAGAAAATTCTATTTATAATCGCTTTTTTTTTTTTAAGAAAAAAATAATATAATAATAATAATAACAAAAATAAATAAATAAAAAAACCAAACCCGACCGCAGTTCATTCCCAAACTGGCATGGCCGAGGACGCGCAGCTCGTTTCTGAGCGTATTTAAATCCCACATGCATCCTGCGGGAGCATTAAGCTCCAGAAATGCCCGAAATGGTTTAGGAAACCACCCCCCTGCTTTGCCACCCTAAAGCCGTTTCCATTTCAGGCGTGCACGACGGGAGGAAAGCGCTGGGACCCGTCGGAGGCAATGCTGCACTGCCCGGCGAGGTGTGCCAAGCCTGAAATCGGTGTTTTTAAATAGCTTTGGGTTCTGCAGGCTCCCGGGCTCACAAAAACTCACCCCGTTCCCCCCCCCCCGCCCTTCCTCCTGAACGTGAAAGGCAGCAAACACCGCTCGGGTCTCAACCTCAGACTGACTCGCCCAATTTTTGCTTTCCCCTCGTTCTCGGGAGGGAGCTTACAGGATTCGCTTCGTTGACGAGATAAAACACGCAGCCTCGCTGCAACCTCCCCCCCCCCAAACAATGGGCCAGCCTCACAGACGTCTTGGCCTCGACCCACGGCCCCGAAAAGCAGCGCCCGGATCCGTTTTTGCCCTGCCACGCACCCGGCCCCCCTCTCCACGCACGCCCCGGCCGAGCTACCTGAACCGCGGCGCAAAAGCTCTCCCCGCGCTTAGGAACCCGCTTGAAAGTAGCCTGGAAGTTTGGCCAATAAATTATTATTAATTATTATTGTTATTATTATTATTATTTTGGTTATGATCCGGTCGTTTCCAGCGCACGGAGCCCTTCCAACAAAGCAGAATCGTAAATATCGCGCGGCGCTGAATTGCCGCAGCTTTATTCGGGGCTTGGAGGCGGCGGGGAGGGGGGGGACGGGGACACACACACACACGACACACACGAACACAAAAGGTCTCTAATTTAGATTTAGAGATTTCTTTCTCCTCGTGCTCCAAAAGCCAACTTTCCCTGCCACGCCGGCGGGATGACACCCGGCTCACGCCATTCACAAGTTCGCACTTGTCATTATTAAGCGCGGCCCGTGGAATTATGGCACTCTTTGGCCTAGCCCCTTAGCAGGAGCGATACCACTGAGCATTCATCTTCCTCGAGGAACTTTCCGGGCTTGAAAAAGCTTTGGAATAGGAATAGCAGACGGGACGTAAACAGGAACGACTCATTAGCATCCACTTTTGGGGATTTTGATGACTTGACAAACAA